>VRLP01003676.1:0-60493 GCA_009660295.1 Lophius piscatorius | reverse complement strand
ACACTTCATACCACCGCAAAAATGTACTTTATAATTTATCAATGTCAGCTTTTCATTGTGATGTCTCAGCCTTTTATTATTATTATTATTATTATTATTATTATTATTATTACATTATATATATTATAATATTACTCTCTATTTATATTTTTAATTGATATGTTGTTGTTTTTTTAAGATGGGTGAGGAGTAACGTTATTTCATTTTTTTTATGTATGGAGGTAAATAGAAAGTGACGAATAAAAGGAAAATCTGAAATCAAATCTGAATCTGGAAAAGAAATTCCATCTGAAACAGATCTAGATTTAATCAATAAAGAGGTACGCTGATGGTTTGCATCGTGTCCCAGAAGAGGAACAAGATTGTTTTCCTTCTTTTAAGAGTAGCTTGCACAACTTTTCTATTAAAGAATATTGTGAAATGAAAGTGCCACACACACACACACACACAGCTATACACTAAAACACAATGAGTGACCATGATGCATGGTGAAAATGAATCAAGCACTCTTTATTTGGGCATGCAGGTTTCTGTTTCTGACAGCCACACCTCATCCTGCAGATCAACCCCTCATGAAGCAATGAGGGATTTAAACCCCCATCATGCGTCTACATTGTGAATCAGATTGCCACACAGTATCTACGTGTGTTTCACTTGTGCTACACAAAGCTGCTACAAAAACACAACAGCACTCTATAGCTATTGTTACACAACCCAGGGTCCCAACAGCCTGAGTCAGCCCACATGGTGAAATAGTGGAGAACATGCCATGCATTAGTTCAGTGGAAGAGGGCGTGGGCCAACATTTACATTCCCAGATAGATGATAAGTCCAGGTCCCCTCCCAGGCCACAAATCCTTCAAAGCGCTGCATGGGTTCAGAGGTCAGCTTGTAAATGTGTAATGTAATCTGCAGACAAACAGACCAGCCCTCCATACAGTCATTAAGACAAATACTGCTGTGCTCATATGTCTCGCTGAGCGTCTCATAGCCGCTGTTGTTTGAATGTGCATTTCATAACTGCTGATGTGGGTAAATGACTGGTTGGCCAGCGGTAACGGCTGTATTACATGTCTGGGCCTATTGTTTGTGATGGAGCACCCATGATTAATTCTGTCAAACATTCAGCTGCTTGGACGCACATCGCGCGGAAAGCTTGCAGTCAAGGTTGTCGGCTTGGTGGCTGGAGGCCAAGAGTGGGAGACGAATAGAGAAATACAGAGGCAAGGGCGAGGAGAACAAAAAAAATACCACAGAGGAAAAGAGACATATAAGACCCCTGCACTGAATGAGGCTGCCTACTTATCAGCCTTGAGCGTGATGTGCAAACAGAGGCCTTTCAGGGCTCCCAGGCATACAATAGCTTTGTTTGCTATGCAATAGAAACCAGTTGTTCGCCGCTGAGTCAATATTTACTACCTAATGGAATGTGTGCTCTGCTACTACTCCTGCTCAACAACAGCAGATTGGAAGAGGGACTTACTACCTCCCCTATCTGTCTTTCACCCCCTGTCATCCTCTGTCCCTCTTCGGCCTTCCCTCCCTCATCTTTATCTTACCCTTCTCATTATCTCATCCTTTACTTCCTCTACTCCCCCTTGCGCCTTTCCAGATTTGTGACTCCCTATTCCCTCTCATCTTTTCCTTCCCTATTCTGTCAATCCCATATCATATCTCTTGCACTTGCAACCCCCCCCACTTCATCCGCCATAGAAACAGAGTAGTGGAAACACCTTATAAGGTTTGGAACGGAGGGAATTGAGAAACACCTGATTAATGAAACAGAGTAGGCTGCAGAACGGTAATCCAAAGTACTGAGAATTGTTATTGAAATTTTTTATTTTTTTTTTTAAAGGAGAGGAAGAGGTGAAAAAAAATAACAAAAGGTGGAAATCTTCTGTTAATGAACGTCGATATCCTACCAAGGCGGTAGAGAGTCTGAGATAGCTGAGGGATGAGATCACTGTGTTGAATCCTTGCTGCCGGAGCCCAGCGGTAGACGGTGAATGTATGACATGCTGTATGTTCACCATGGCTACTATTAAGCTGTGGTTAATAACTGGCAATTTTCTCAAAGGTGTGTGTAGGCAACTGTGCATGAAAACACAAAAATGTTCCACGGCTTGACTGAGCTGGAATGTATTTCTGCTCTCGCTGTGTGTTGATTCAGCACCTGAATCCTGCTATCGTCACACACAAACACACCTTTGCTCAGGTGTGGAGGAATAATCGGAGGCATGACACACTTGTCCAAGTCCTTTAAAGGTCTTTCTTTCTACCAGAAACCCCGACAATCCATTCCGTTCAGCCATGCTTCAGTATCATGTCCTTATAGCCCACAGGATTACTGAGGAGGGGACAGTTTTGGGAGTGATGGTGCCGAAGGTGTGGGCTCAGAGGGGGGGTTTCCATAGTGACACCAAGGCAATGAAAAGATTGGACCAGTGGAGTTTGCAGTGGATGCCAGTATGTGTGTGTGTATGTGTGTTCATGAGAGTTCTATAGCTCTAAGCTTAGACACAGTGGAACCATTCATGATCTACTATCTGGCTCCAAATGTCCTTCAGCCTTAAATCAGGGCCAGCCTGCAGAACTCAGATCCCTGCAAGAGCTTCCAGCTTGCACCCAAAACCATGGCTCTATTCTTTTTTTTTTACAAGAAAAAAGACTCATTACAATGCATCTTTTCCCTCCAGCTCACTATCCACGTCCAGATTCTGTCCAGAAACATCTGAGAGTGATGTGGCCACTAATATCCCCGTCATAAAGAAGAGAATGTGGTGGGTTCTGATTGTGTTTGTTGATTCTTTCATGCTGGCTGAGGGATATGCAATTAGTCAGAGACTTATCCATTGTCGCTTATTATCTTTCTGAGTGCAGTATGAATGTTAAATAGCTAAATCTTCTCCATGTAGGCGCATCTGTCCACACCCCAAAACAAAACAGTTTAACTGCTGCCATACTCAGGTCACTATTAGATCAACAATTATAACCAGTCATGTTCTAATGAAATTGACCCATCAGTCCATTGACTGTCAGGAGACTGATTGGTTCAGTCGGGTTAATGTACTTTCAATGAAATAACAACCCAAAATGTGTGCAGTTTTGTAAAGATCTCGACCTTTACAATACCAGAGGAGTAATTCTTAAAAAGAGCGTGAAGGTGAGGAACCCATGTTAATGAAATCTGCGGTGTTTCATTCATCTGGCGGTTAATAAAGACTATAATGTGGTTGTAGATTTCTCAAAAGAGCTGCTTGAAATTACAGCTGAAATCTGGTGTTCTACCTTGAAGAGCAATTTCATCAGTTTCTCATTTGGCATATGAAATAATTAATGATATCTTGGCTAGAATTATCTTAACAAGGCTACTTAGTATGCATATAATATTTGGAATTGAAAAATCAAATTAGCATTATTAGCCTATAGTTTGCTAGATTACATCTATTCTCTTTCGAAAGGTCCCACAGTACTGAATTGATAATTAAGTAATGAAATGAAAATTTATGATCTAATCAAAGCCGCCTATATTAGCTCAGAAGTAGTCATTCTGAGGCCACTCTCAGCAAAGGGGGGGGCTCCGAGCCCTCAACATGACAGAAGCCTTGTAGAATTCAGTTTAATGTTGGTTTTATTAGCGTGTAGTCCATTGTGATGAGCTCAGAGCAGAAAAATAAAGCTGGCTAGAACATCAAGGATAATTCTGATGGTTAATTTAATAGTGGTTGTCTTGAGTCGTGGAACGTCAGAGCGGATCACACAGAATGCTCACTGTTTACCAGCGATTTGCTAAATAGCACAAAACATGAATATAAGCAGAGTCTAATGGGAGTCCAGATGTTCGGGGTTATGCTTATCAAACAAACGATTGGAGAAACAGGACATTCTAAATTAATATTATTGTGTGGGTTTCTTTTCCACAGCTCTGCCATCTGTACGTTCCGATAACTTTCTATGAGAAACAGCATGAACAGTTTGTGCTACAGTAGCTCGTCTGTGGGATCTGGCAACACGGGCTTTGCTCTTGATGCGTAGCAGTGATCTTTGGGCGCTCATGGTGAAAAAGCGATAGGGTGTCGCTGGTTCACCAGAAGTCCGTCCTTACATCTGGTTCAGAAGATTGTAGCCCCAATGTGACAGCATCTGGTCACTGACTTGAACGCGGAGGCGTCGTATGACAAACAGGTCTTGAAGTAGTACATACTCAATGAACAGTGATGTGACATATGGGCTGCTGCCAGTCTGAGAAGTCTTTTTTTTTAATTCACACCACTCCTGACCTGCTCTGAAGTTGACACATAGGTTGACAGAGTGAAAGCAAACAGTGGCGAGTAAACTCTGTGATCCTACCAGTACCAGGTGGAACAACGCTGAAGAGGAGAGGCTCGCTGAAGTGTGGCAGCAATACTCCTGCCTCTTCAATGTTTCATTGAAGGAGTACCCTGACAAAATAAAGCCATGTTTGTGAGAAAAAGAGTGTTTCCGTTGCCTTGACTGATTGATGTCACATCCTTTGAAGTGAATGAATGGTCGGGTTTGTGTTACAAAACTTTGCACCAGACAGGAGAGAAATTCATGATGCTATAATCGTCTGACCATAGATTAAAAAATAAATAATTTTGGTCTGAACCAGGTATTAGACCACTTTGGTAGGTACCAACCACTGCAGACCAAGAACACCAAACAAGAGTCAGAGAATCAAAGTAAGGTCCTCGTCATAATCTCTCAGAACTTACGATGGCCAATTTTTCCTGCCTCCAACATCAACTTCAGGATAAAAAAAGTTCACATGATGTCTGATTTATCCCACCCACTGACACGTGTCCTTCATTCATTATCAACCGCTTATCCTGTTCCGGGTCGCGGGGGGCTGGAGCCTATCCCAGCTGACATCGGGCGAGAGGCGGGGTACACCCAAGATGAGTCGCCAGAGACACACAACCACTCACACTTAAAGTACACTCACTCCTACGGGCAATATTATTGTCACCTAATCACCTGTATCACATGTTTTTGGGGTGTGGGAGGAAGCTGGAGTTCCCGGACAGAACCCATGCAGACACAGGGAGAACATGCAAACTCCACACAGAAAGGTTGGCAGATGTGGATTCGTACCTGGTACCTTCTTGCTGTGAGGCAGCAGCGCTAACCGCTGCGCCCGACACTCACGTCGTTGTAAAGACATTATCAATCTTATGCTGACCTCACCTGGTAATGGTAATAATATTATGGCTGATCCATGTATATAAAAACAGGCAGCCGTGACTCTACAGATGTTACAATAGTGCTGTTGAAGAAAAGCACTATATCTTCTGGAAAGTATGAGGATAATTCGATTCCTCTTACAGTTTTGAAGTTGTCGATAACACCGAGGAAAAATGAGGAAATGTAGTTTGTTTGTTCAGTTGTGATGGTTTCATTGTTAAACAAAGATGAGCTGCTTTGCACATGTTGGTATGTCCCAGGGGGTTTGTTGATGAATTTCCCTATTTGGCCTGATGCAAAGACACACAATGGGACAAGAAGAAAAAAAAAAGAGAAGCTGTGCTTCAGCTCCATTGCCTCAACGCAGGTTAAATGGAGTGGAGGGCAATAAGCAATTCTCCAACAATCCCTCTCCTCGCTGCTGTAAGTTGTTCTTCCCCCTCCAAACCCATCGCTTCCTGGTGTTCCAGCTTAAAGCTTTACCCTGTGGGGTCCCAACAGGCTGGAATAAAACACGAGTGGATGCGGCAAGTTGCCATGGAAACTTAATAAGCCAGCAGTGGAAGTGAGAGAGGGAGTCGACTACAGTAGTCAGTGAAGCGTGCATCTGAAGGCAATAAATTGAAAGCTGTGGAGGGGAAGAAGACAGAGGGAAAAAAGAGGCAAGGATGGGGGGGGCGGGGGGCATGCGTTACTGTGAAATAACCTTTTAAGTCGGAATTAAATATTTTGTCAGGAGTGTGTGGCTCTGAGCTGACTTCCCCCTCTCCGTCGTCTGACAATCCTGACGGGGGCTGGAGGTTAAACGGCTGTCTGCATTGTCACGAGGATTCTCTCGGACGACCTCACCGCCTTCTGCTGTGTGTCAACACCGGCGCCCGAGGGACGCCTGGTGGATTTTTTAATCTTACATTTTTTTTTTCGTCAACCTCACCTACAGCTGTCATTGCCTTGACTGCCGGGCCATTACACACCCTCCTCTCCAGGGCGTCGTTGATACACTGCTGGCAACGCAGCAGCGGTTTGCCGAGTTTCCTTTTTCGCAGCATAAATCTCAAATTAAACACCAATCAATCATTAATTATCGGCGCCTGGCATTCATGGAGAGGTGGAGAGATTGATGGCATGGGATGGAGGATAGGTCCAGAGCTGGTGTTGACTGCTCAGGCAGCCAATTCATGATGACTCAAAACAAGAAGAAGCCCACTTAACTTTTGTTAAAAAAGCGGGATCTGCTCACCACTCCTCGCCAGAAGTGTTGTTCATCTGTCTAGCTAACGTGACAACATTAGTCCTCACAGCGGCTAGAAAACAGCTTCATCTTCATTCCTGGGATCTCTCTCAGGGTCCAGCTCCATATGCATTTGGACAGCTACACGATCATCTCGCTTTAACTCCAGATAGGCTCATTGTTTTTATCAGCTTCTTTAAGAAAGAGAGTAATTCTCTCCTGCGCTGAAGCCGTCCGTCTGCTAATGTGGAGTTTCCCCCCCCCACCGACTTTAAGGTGAACCTTTTGCTCATGATTCAGGCTCCGTTGACAGCCACGCCGCCCAAAAGACCTTCCATTATCTGGCTTTGCGTAGGATTAGCTGTCAGTTACCTACTGCAGTAAATAAACAAATAAGATGAGCCCAATTATAAGGGCAACAAATGCAACGTCCTCAGGTTGCCATAGCACCCAATAAACCAGGCTTTGTGCTCACGAGCATAACTCTATAAATCATCAGGAAACCTTGGCCTAAATGTGCCAGCAAACGCATCTTCCTTCTCTCTTTACACCCTAATTCTCTCTCCGTCCTCCCTGTCCCTGGACGAAACACTATTTACAGCTTCTCAGATGCTTAGGCCACCAAATATAGCGCTGTTTTATCTTTAGACAAGTCAATAAGGCAACATATTGGTTTTCTGCTAAAAGCCATGCATTCTGCTCCACGTATTGACTCATCAGTTGGGCAGTTCAGACTACAGACCAGGGAGGTACACACACACACACACACACAAGCACACCCGCACACACACACACACGCACACACCCACACACGCACACACACACACGCACACACGCACACACACACACACACACACACACACACGCACACACACACACACACACACGCACACACACACACGCACACACACACATGCACACATACACAACATAACACACACGCACACACAGACGCACACACAGACAACCACAAACACACACACACACACACACGCACACACAGACAACCACAAACACACACACAACCACACACACACACACACACGCACACACAGACAACCACAAACTCACACACACACACACGCGCACACATGCACACACAGACAACCACACACACATCCACACTCACTCACAGACAACCACACACACACACGCACACATCCACACACAGACAACCACACACACACACAAACAAACACCCACACTTACACGCACAAATACTACGTGCACATACACACGTAGTCTCACACGCACACACACACACAAACAAATACTAGACGCACACACAGACACACACTCAATGACACTGCAGGCACACACTAACGCACGCCCGCACATACACACAAATAAACACACACACACACATTTCATTTTCTGAGCTTTACCTGGCAGAAGCGAAGATATTAAAAATAAGTACAGGGATCAAATCTCAGATAACCAGAAAGGGGAAGCTAGCCAGAGGAAGAGAAGGAAGTGAGACGTAGGGACAGGGAGGGAGGGGGACCAGAGGACAGGAACACACTCTTCTCCAGCGGCTCATCCAGCATTGTCACGCTGTGTTATTCTGGCAGACTACCTCAAATTGAGTAAAAAAAAAAAAAAAACTGGATTGGAGAGCTGCACAGCACGGTTTAATGGTTCGCACTGCTGCCCTACTGAAAGCACATTCTGGGCTCAATTCCACCAAAGAAGCTTCCTTTTTAGATCTGCTGGGGTTCCCTTCGGATGGTCCAAGTAAAACATGCAATTTTTGATGATTGATGACTGAAATGTTCACGAGAGATGTTAATCGAAGACAGGATGCAGAGATAGGACAGGCTCCAGGCCAACCATGACTTTTATATACGATGGATGGATGGATGGATGGATGGATGGATGGATGGACGGACGATGGATGGATGGATGGATGGATGGATGGATGGATGGATGGATGGATGGACGGATGGATGGATGGAATAAATGAGGGCTACCCTCCAGTGGTGGAAAAGTATTCAGATCCTTTGTTAAAGTAAAAGTACAATAATGAACTTTGAAAATACTCCTCTACAAGTAAAAGTTGTGCGTTCAAAACCTTATTTAATCAAAATTTTTGAAAGAATCATCAGCACAGTGTGCTTTAATTATCAAAATAAAAGTACTATTTGTGGACTAGCATGGTTCCTCTCCAAATTGGTTAAAATCAACCCATTTTGATTTAACCACGACTGAACCGAGTCTTCATCCCTTCCCTTCATGCCCTGATGAAAACTTGGTTTGAGTCGAAACGCATTGCCTTTATCCATGATCTAATAATTAATCATTTTTTACCCGTTTTCAAAGTTGCTCGGATTATTCCAGATCCATCAAGTCTCACATTTTTTCAGTAGGGTTGGACAGTCATTGTTGGAATTCATGATCTTCATCCATATTTTTTTTTTACTTGTTTGTTTGAAAAGAATTTAATTGCATTTTGAAAAGTCACTAGTAACTACAGATATGAGATAAATGTAGTGGAATGGAAGTATGAAGTAGCATCTAATGGAAATACTGACGTACTTGGAAAGTATCTAGTTGGGGGGGGTGGTGATTGAGTCACTACATTGGGTATCATTCCAGTTTGTGTCATTCTGGAATGGAAGAACTCAGCAGGTTTCATTGCGAGCGCAGAGGTCACTGCACAGTTAGTCGTTAGGCAGACTGGCTGGTGGATTCTGGGAAGTATAGAGGGTTACTGGAGGTTGTTGACAGAAAATGACCTTCATGTGAGGGATCAAGCCTGGACTGCAGCAGTTTCTACCTGTTTTTATCTCTACTAGTTATGGATCAACTCTGAGCTCGGCCTTATTTCCAGATTTTCAAATGAAGTTTGTTTTAGTACAGAATTCTGTGCCATGATCATTCCCTCACAAATAAATGTCTTACAAAAGATCAGAAGAAACCTCAGCCCCCCGAGGACTTACCACCAATGTCGATTTTTTCAGGCAGCGAACTCCTGCGGCGCCAACTGTGGAGAGTTCCTGTTTTCCCTGAGAGGAGACAGGTGTTGAGCTTTCAGCAAAGAGACACAATCACAGAATGAGGATTCAAGCAGCGTGGCTTTACAGGTACTCCTCAGAAATGACTCCATGGAGTCCTGCGGGCCACTGTCAGCTGAAACCCTCACAGGGAGCATGCAGCTAATATGCCCATGGTTTTTCACAGCACCGGAGCAGATGGTTATGATATGGATTACACTGACAGTAAGTCGATAAGACCCAGATCCTGGGTTTGAACTGGATTATTCAATAGTCTCCAGGACCCTTTTTCATATAATTCTGCCTTCTGATCACCCAGGCCTCTGCTCCTCTGTTCCAGGTGAAGGTGGAACAGAGGTTTCTGTACATCCCCTCTTATGTTGGGATGTACAGAAACAGGACATCAACACTTTCATGTGCTGCTCAACGGTTGAGCACATTTTGAGTCACTATTTCTTACTGTAAAAGGTGACTGAAACCGTTTATAATATGACCCAAGTAAGGGGCCAAGGCTACCAAGGATTGACAACACAGGTCAAAGGGGCCACAGAAGAGGAGGCATTAACCATGGTTATAGAGAAAGTTGATAAGTAGGATCTTTTTTTGGCATATAAAAGCATGTTGTAAATTTAGGATTGCAAAGCTACCACTGCTAATCAAAGTATCATGCAACGATTGTGTATTATATATGTTTTATTCACTAAATGAAGCGATAAAGCGCGATTTTGCAGATCATTTTTCTTAATCCGTTCTTCAGGCTTTTGCAGCGTGATTGTGTTGTGAAATTTGTTGTGAAATTTGTTTTCTTTATTTGCTGCATGCGCATGTTGTCAAATTGATGTTTGCAGTGCGTTTGCCCCCTGTAGGCCACCGTAATAATCACCTCCCTCAACATCAAAGTAATAATGGGATATACACACTCAAGTATGTATGCTAGTGCAAAATATAATAATGTTTACAGTCTCTCATTATTGAGGTTTTTTTTCTCTCGAATAATGGAAATATACACACAATAAATCGGGTTCAAAGTGATTTATCATTCACAACATAGGTATAATGTTTGTAACCATTCTGATTGTTAAGTTGAACCACTTCAATACTTGTGCTGTACATTTGCTATCATCTGCTGTGAAGTTTGTGGTATCATTAGTTCACCGATGCAGTGATTAAAATGGTATTTTATAAGTTAATTCAAGCAGGTTAAAATTGTACGGATAAAAAGGTTAAAAACATCGATGTGGAATCATCTGTCGAGGGTTTCAGTTAAACATGTATACAGTTACTAACATCTTCCACTATGCGGCAGTAATTCTTTCATTGCAAAGGTAACTCTGTAACACTGCAGTTTGTCAAAATGAACGAGGAAACATGAGCCTCCAACAATTCTTTGAAGACGTTCACGCTAAGATCCAGCATTTGGTGTGGAAACCTGGGACAGAGGTTTGTTAGAAAAAGTAAGCTGATAGCTGAAACTATTTTACCGACAAAAGTAGAAGCGAAAAAAATGACGGAGTCACTACAGCGACGAAAACATAGACTTTGTACGACGGTCTGCGACAAAGCAACTATCTTCAATTAAATGGAAAATTTGTGAGAACAAAGTAGTGTGACCGCCTGCGAGACCAGCTGTCCATGTTTTGGGTTAAGGAATAGATCCCTGGAATCAGACGGGACATTGAAGAGGAGACACCAATAGAAGAGCTGGAAACAGACATTGTGCGAGTTGTGAACTAACGTGACAAGGTTAATCTCTGGAAAGCCAACGCCATGAGGATAATTAACAGAGCGGGAGCGACGGCATGTGATCGAAGTTCGACTTGTCTGAGCAACATAAGTGCACACTCATGCAGATTGTCCAATAGAATGTCAGTAAAATCACCGAAACAGTACATGAACAAGTTTGATGGTAAAATATCTATGTGGCAGGCATTTTGGGATCAATTTGAGACTGCCATCCATGAGAATATGGAACTGAGGGAAGCTGAAAAGGTTATTTATCTTGAGCCATAACTGGTGGGTCCAGCAGCAGGAGCTGAAGCCGGGAAAAAGATAACAGAACACAATTATGATTCTGCCAGGAAGATGCTTAAGGAGAGATTTGGAAGAAAAGACCTGGTTGTGAATACGCACAATGCCAAACCTTTGAATTTGATTCCAAATAGAGAAATTGGAATTGTTCCTGCTTTAAGACAGTCCAGGTCAGAGGCTTGGAGTCCCTTCATGTGGTTTCAGATACGTATGTGTCCTATTTCACTCCAGATGATTCCAGATGACGTTGCCCTTTCTTACACGCGCCAAATATATTCTGATAAGGACTTGAAGGTTCAAGAGCCAATTGATTTTGTAAAACAAGAAAGCAGAGAGTATGCCAAACACTTTACAGTAGCAGTGTAAGGTCCAAAATGCCCGATGGCCAGTGAACAGTGACCGAAGTGTGAAGTCCTTATTGATGCCATTGTTACTAACTGGCTATGTTCTGTTTCATTAATTTATTCCTCACTGTTTGATGTCCTTCTCTATCACTGACTGGATGCTTGCAGATTGCTTGATACAAGATAATTCAAGTTTAACATGCTTCACGTTATACGGTAAAAAACTAAATTTCAGGAATCATATTTGTGCCTGTTTTGGCCTCAGTGATCTGCATGCATTTTTGGTAGTTCTAATAAAGACACTCACCTCCCTCACTATTTTAAACCAGATCAGGGAGTGGCAGATTCAGAAAACCAGACTGTCCACCAGCTGCTACGTCGTACTTCTAATTCTGAAGTCAGCAGAGAAAGGAATGGTTGAGAACATTAGGAAGGTGTTTTGTGCGCCCAGGACACGGACAAGTTGCCAACTTCTGTTGCATCAAGTGTATCTCATGCAGGACATGTAGATAGACACCCTCCAACCATGTGTAACAAAGGTGAGAAAAGTAAACCCCCAAGCAGTGCTCAAGGGACACCTGATGCCATTATCTCTTCTGATGCATCCCCAAACATTAAAGACTGGCACAGGAAAGCAGAATACAGTTCCTCCTCAAACAGTAACTGCATGGGAAGAAGGAACAGAGGAGAAGAGGAAGGTACGAAGCTTGATGGATGGAGGTAGCGTAGCTTTGTCCTTGAGAAACAAGTCAAGACACTGAGATTACCAGTAGTGAAAAAAGAGAATTTAAAGCTCATTCTGAGGGAAAGGTTCCCTGGGCATCTCAAGAAAAAATGAGAAGTACGTTGATGACATTGAAGCACGGCAAAGTAGATGTTTGCAAAGAACTACTTACCTCACCACTCAAGGATAAGGGAGAACACTGGAACGACCAAATTGAGAGTTTTTTCGATGCTTCTTCACAAGAGGACAGCTGCCCATCTTTCAATGACTGTCTTCTCAGTGGACCAAATCTATACCCAGACCTCCTTACCATCTTAGTGAGATTCAGGCCAAATAAAATCACATTACTTTCTGACATGACTACATTTTCTCACAAATATATCTATGCGGATGGGAACAGTGACACTTTGAGGTCCCTGGGCTCACCAGTCCCCCTGATGGTGAGGACATTGAATCGTGCATGCTGAAAAGGACTTGTATGGTGTTCAGAGTGTCATTGAGCCCATTCTTGCTCGCAGCTACAATCAGGAACCACTTGGAAAAATCCCAGACCCATCAGCCAGAGGCATTTACTGCTTGAAAGACTTTGAGTATGTTGATGACTTTATTGCCAGCTGAAGTGATGTGGATGGCACTTATGCTCTAACAAGTGCAATGGAGATCTTGAACACTGCTGGCATCAACCTCTGTAAGTCGACCTCGAACTCCTCTGAAGGAACTGAAGGCCAAGTGGCTGCAAAGTGATTTTAATTTCACTCTGGAACCAGCAGCTGATAGCTCTGTGTTAAAAGTGCTCAGTCTAGTGCGGAGACCACATACTGACGACTTTGTCTTCCACTTCAAACACCCAGTGAGTAGTGTCCTGCAGTCGTCAGCTAACGTCCTTGTCATTTCGAACATCATTTACAATAAGAAATAAATGTCTCTTTTAGGACGGTGCCATGGAGCAACACCTGGGACAAATAGCTGCCGGACCATATCTCTCAAAGGTGGCAGCAATGGTATGCACAGTTGCTTCACCTCCATCAGACAGTTATTCCTATCAGACAGGAACTGATCAACTGCAAAATGGACAAAACAATGTTGCTTCATGTGTTCAGTGATGTAAGTGAGAGTGTTTATGAGCAGTTACGTATCTTCAAGGACAGTCAGCTGTGGTAAAAACCGTGACCGGACTGTTCATGTCCAAGTCAAGAATTTTACACATTAAGAAACTCACTCTACCACATCTTGAGCTAATGGGGTCCCTGGTTACAGCACAAATAGGAAACAACCTCTTCAAGGTAATAAATATACCTCCGACCCCAATATGCTTGTGGTCAGATTCCATAACAATCAACCAGTGGATTTGCAGCTCAAGGCAACGGTGGAAAATGTTTCTGACTAACAGAGTTAGAGAAACAGTCGACTGAGAAACAGTCGCTGACGGCACCAAAAACATGGTCACATCGTCATAGGAAGCTCAACCCAGCTGACCTAGGGTCAGCTGGGTTGATCACGCTCCATCACGAGGAGCCTGAAGCCTCAAAACTGAAGAGGAACTCTGGTGGTCAGGGCCTCCATTACTGAGATCAGTAATACAGCCAGAGCTATGTCATTGAGAGCCCAGTGAAGAGGAGATAAAGGCTGAGCTGAGGTTAACTCATGTCCCAGTCAAGCTGAGTAGCACCGAAAACAAATCACATAATCCGTTTTTTAAAACTGGAGAACTACAGTAAAGTGAGAGCTGTTATCAGAGTCAGAGCCTGGATTAAACGATTCATTAACAACTCTCACTCAAAAGTAAACACACGAGGAAATCCTACAGCTAAGGAGCTGGCTCAAGCTGAAAGACATTGGACACTGGATGCTCAAACTTAAGGTTTCCAGAGAGAGAAAAGCGAAATGAAAGCCAGAAACGACGTTCGCAAGCACACAAAATCAGAGTCCTGAAGCCGTTTCTGGATGAAAATGGTGTAGACTGTGTGGGAGGGAGGCTGCAACATCCAGACTTCAGCTTTTGTCAGCAGCATCTGTAGATCGTGCCTTTCAATCTTCAATCTGAAATGCTGATCATGAAGTGATGCATTCAGGTTCTAGAGACATGCTGCTGCAACTGAGAGACAAGTATTGGATTCCCATAGTCCAGTAAATGTTAAAAAGGGGAATGGCTGCTTTCTCTACTTGTAAGAGTAAAGGCCATGCAATCAGATAATCGCATCCCAGCCCCGATATGGGATCATAGAATCACCTCCGTTGGAAATGATCAGAGTTCACTTTGAAGGTCCTTTTCCTGCTAAGTTCAAGAACTGAAGAGAAAAGGAGAAAATAACAATCTTCTCCTATGCTGTATCTCATTCAAAAACATTTATAGCCAGAAGATGCCTCCACATGGTTATTTATTCAGACATTGCACAGGCTTCTTAAAAAGGTGAATAAGATTTCAGGGCACTCTGGAGAGCTAACAAGGAGACTAAACTTTTGACATATATTTTCTGAGAGAGGCTTCGAATGTAAGTATATTGCAGAATGAACAGCTTGATAGGGCAATCCATGAAAACATGGCTGAGAAAAGTGACAGGAAGATCATCTTTAACTATTGGAGGTAGAGGCCACAATTCATTCAAGACCATTAACCTTCATCTACCTGTTCACTTTCTGATAGGAAAGCGACCCTCATCCTTGTTATCGAAATCTTTTTATGCTGTCAAGCAACCCTGCAATTCCAGCCAAGAGGAGCTGATGGAGATGGAAATAGCACCAGCGCCCTCCCAATGGCCCATACAGAAAACACCCCACGCTCTCCCATACGCCAAATATGGAGACTGCTGATAATCACAGGACTGTTAGCTTGAAAAGATGGACTTGTGTGATCGTATGCCGTACAAACATCAGACAGAATAATATCAACTAGAACAGCCCAACTTCTATATCAGTTAGAGATTTATTTTTATCCCTGAAGAGTTGGGGATTTAACGGAATCGCCACCGCCACCGCCACCGCCACCGTGATAACTCAAAAACAAACTCGTGGATCATTTTCACATTTTACACCCATATAGACCTTTGTGCGAGGAAGAACTGGAGTGATTTTGGGAAAGGCCAGTTGTATTTTTCCAACACTAGAGGGAGCTATACCTCCAAAAGTTTTCGGCCATCATTTCTCAACCGTTGTTTTTCAAATTGAGGGCAAATTAGGTGCAGATAAATGGACTCAAGGATATCATTCTCCTATCCATCATGTTTTACTTTAAAAGTTCATATTTTAGTCACTAGGAGAAGTTTTTTACAAAAAAAAAGACACCTAAAAACTATTTAGGAACTATAGGAATGAAGGTCATTAAGGTTAAGGTTTTCAATCAGGGGGATTGTTTGTATAACGAAGGGGATTGGGGACTTTTCGGGCGTATACGTAGACTTTTCGGGGACATAATGAATCTGTATTTCATAGGGTCATTCCAGCAGGTTAAAAACATATTGTTAAAAAAATCAATGTGGAGTCGTGTGTTGAAGGTTGCAGTGACTAACCATGGGGCGGTAATGGTTTCAATCAGAGGTGGCATAGATTATATTCTACTGTATTCATTTGCATATTTTCTTGCGTATTAGGCTTATTTGTCTTTCTCTTCCCGTCGAAATTTCCCTTATTCATCCATCAGTCAATGCGTCCGTCCGTCCGTCCATCCAGTTATTGGTTTCATAAAACGTTGAATGCTCCCTCTGATGCTGAAACCTTCCTGTTGTGCACACTGTGCCCTACACAAATCTCTTTTATTGCTCGCATTGCCATATGTTCCGTGTCCACATGCTTTAACTCTGATATATTATATATGTAGCCAGCTTTGGTTACAATTAACCACTGCTCCCTCCAACCAGAGTGCAGCAATTAAACCCTATCCAATCAAATTTGTGTGACAACCAGACGCCTTTCATCACAGCGGGGATCCAGATGGCTCCTTGCCGCCCACCTGCCCCGAGCTCTGTCTCAGATATGGCCTGGAATAACTAATTAGGCAGCACATCAGGCACGCCGCACACCAAACCAATACAGTAAAAATTCCACTTGATCTCATCGTCAAGCCTCACTTTTTATTTTTATGTGTCAGCATTCCTGCGTTTGATCCCTCATCCGCACGGAGGAGAGACAGGAGTGTTTTTGCTTTGTTTAACAGTTCCACTGGAGTTTGCAGGCACCTGCTGTGCACATCACACCGCATGCTTTTTAACTCAAATCCCACTCAGGGAGGAAGAGGTGGAGTGGGACAACTATTTTTTGTCTCTGTGAAGGGCGGGCTCATCTGTACTCATCTCCACTCATCTGCTGTCATGTTGTTAAGAAAGTATTCAGGTGATCCGCAGCAGCTAGGCAGCTTTGAGCTGCGGGAAGTTTGCTTCAAAAAATGCGTCTGAGCTGTGAGGTGAAAGAAACTCCATGCAAAAGTAGGGAGGGGTTATTTTTCCTTGGCAATAAAAGAAACGTAAATAAATAAAAGAGTGAGTTAACCTCTTGTGAAGCCGTGAGCAGCCAAAATCTCTCTCTGTCCTGATTTGGAACTGGGATACGAAGGCGTTGAGTCTCCCAGCTGAAAAAAAATACAAAAACAAATAATGCATGAGGGGCCGGAGGAGGGGGAGCGCACGGTAGCCAACACGTATAGGAATTATTCATTATACGTGCTGGATTCACTCAGTATGTGTGAGCGAGCGAGCGAGCTCAATCCAGTTTATAGTGTGAGTGAGTTTCAGAAGTCAGACAGAGCAGCTAACCTTTGGTGCATGAGAGAACCCACTGAACCCACACACACACAAAGACAGACACACACACACAAAGTATTCTGTTGAGCTCTAACAACACAAAAATCCCCATAATTGGGCCACAACACATGACAAAACAAATACTGCCCTCTCTTAGTTCCCTATCAGAAACTTTTAAGTCTGCTGCAAAGAACTGTGTGTCCTGATTCCAAAGTAATCCAAGCTTAGAGCAGCACCATTAAAACTGTACAATCCTTGTCACCTGTAATCTGACAAACACTTTTAATCAATCCTTCATGTTTTTATCATCTTAGAAATGTTTTAAAAATACATTTCCCCCCACAGCAAGAGTTTATCCCTAGAAGGTTCCCAGTCCCCTTCGCTGTACAAGCAATCCCCCTGATTGAACTCCTCAAATTAAATGTGAAGTTATTTATAGAATAAAAGGCTCCCCAAAGTGAGTAAAATGTGAACTATTGGATGAAATTACTTGTAAAATATGATATAAACAACATAAATTCCCTCGAGTTGATTCATATGCACCAAATTTGGACTAAATTGGATAAACGGTTGAGTAAATAAAGCCCGACAGCTTATGGAGAAACAGCTCCCCTTAGTGTCAGAAATAAAACCAATCTTTCTCAAAATCAATCCAGTTCTTCCACGCACTAAAGTCTATCAGAATATAAAGTTTGAAATGATCCACTTTTTGAGTCACAGATATGTACAGCAAACAGTGTTTTACACACAAATAAAAAGCTCCCCCTATTGAGTAAAATATGAACTACTACTCTGTTCAGTTAAGAGAAGCTTTCATTATGGACTTAATTATTATTTTTTTAATCTCTCCAGGCTCGCCAATTTTTTGAACTCACCCTTGACAAACATTCACACAGGTATATTAAAATATACATTGTGTTTTTTTGCCTATCCTTAACTTCTATCGGCTTTTGTCTATCGCTTATGTTGCCCATGTGAAGCACTTTGTAAAAAGTTTTTGAAATGTGCTCCTTAACTCAAAAAGGATTGTTAATTAATAGATATATAGGAACATTAACCTCATGGTGACATTCTCCGTCATAACACAATGAGGGTGCCCACATTCTTCCTTCTCTGTCTTGGCCGTCTTTCTCTTCTGGCCAAAAGCGTGCATACAGCTTCATACTGTAGAGACAATCAGCCGTAACGTACCATTAGTGCTCAAAAGGCCAATTACAAAAAACCTGAAAGGCACTCAGAGTCACTAAACGGCAGATTTCGTTTTGAGCTTGACCTCACTGGGGAGTGTGCGCACAGCCGAGCACCAAATAATCATAGACGGAGGATCTTTAACATAATTAGGTCTTAATGGACGGTGAAGACGCGTTGTCAAAAAATGATATGCAGTCTTCATAGCGTTTAAGGGGAGATGGTAGAGTGCATTTATCTGTGTGTCAAAGGGGGAAGGGACAGATGGAGGAGTGACATGACGTGAATAGCATCATGCTCTGTGAGATCGTCTCCTGTCAAGCTTTTCTGTGGAAAGTGCTTTCCAGTGTCATTTCCCCCCCTGCAAACCTTTTATATTTGCTATGCTGTTGACAAAGCCAGATGAAAATCATTTCCAATGCGGATGTTTCTGCTGGCCATATTAGCAGCAATGTTGACCAACCCCTCCAAGGTGACCGGCAGTAATGTGGTCAGATCCAGTCTGCTGCATTTGGCCAACACTTTTTTTTTTTTTGTGAAGTCAGGCCCATTAAGTCTGGGATAATTGTGTGTGTGTTCTCCATGGTGAATATTTGATCTGCTGTTTGCCCTTTCCCAGCCACACAGTGCAGAATAATGGCTCTCTTTGAGCGGCGCAAAGTCAAAAACCTTGGGCTCCTTCGGCCAATAAGAGGCCAACCCAATTACTCTATCAATTATTAATTCATCGTAAAGGTCGTCCTTTTGCTCCGTTATCCGCGGCAGCCTCAGCATGCCAATGTCGTGAGTGTTAACGGGGCCTACAGGTCACATACCACCCAGACACAGACCCACACTGTAAGTAGGCAGAACTCAGCAGACTCTTACTGTAGGAAATGATACGCAGTATGTATAAAAATTTAAATTCTAGACTACATTCCATTGACCTCATTGCCATGCCGGTACCTTATAATCCCAGGTTAGCTCCCCTGCTTCGGTGCATGTGTTGCGTTCACCTTCAGTCTCATGCTCTCCTGCTACCCAAACAATCATCACACCAGAACTCTGAAACGGCATCATTTGAACAGTATTATTACAAAGCACAGAACAGATTAAAGTCAAAACATAACACACTCCAGATATAAGAGCAACACATCTTAGCCTTGAAGGGAATATACCTTGAAGAGATGTATTTGTTACCCAGGGCGGTGGTCTATGATGGATTTCACCGAAAGGTCTCAGCCAGAGCCGGACTAAAGAATGAGGGACCTATGCAGATTTTTGGGGCCCCAGGGGCCACCACAGGGCCCCAAAGATGATGATGCTAAAGGGACAGATGAATATTGAGGTAGAGAAGTTTTTATCACAAATAATAAAAATAGTAAACACATAAATTAGAGGGTTTTTTTTTTTGTGCCTTTTTTGAACCAACATCTTTTCATTTTCAATAGAGGTCAGTTTTATATATTTAGCCATCATTAACAAAATGTGTAATAAATATGAAGAAAAGAAAAAAACCCTGAAGAAGTATAAACACGAATATTCATAAACTTTCAGCAGAGATGTTTCAGAGCCAATCAAATAAAAAATAAATAAAAAAACACTTTTGTATTAGTCCCTGGTGGTTTTGGCCATTGTAAACAAAACCGGCCCCTGATAGGAGACTACACCCCAATAAAGAACTACACTAAGATCTCCCTGTACTACAATGTGGCTGGAGGTGGATTATTCTTAATCCAGTTCATCCAAATGCATTTTCCTGCCAATTGTAACAATTTGTTAAAAGGTTTTAACTGCAAGTGGGTTGAAGTCACTTCCTTTGAGAGAAGACCAAGAATGAAAAAGCCAGTGTTGGAAGATTATTTAACATTATAATTGAAAGATTATAGTGTTAAACATCGGTTGAAACTGTCTTTATGCCTGTGGTCTCCATGTTTTTCAAATCGGTTCAGATTTGAAAATCCTCTGATGTGTAGAAAGCGCAAAAAACCAATCCCCCAACCCAAACCTTTCCAGAACATCTCACCTATGCAACGTCTTTTCAGCATCTTGGCATATCCCAACTGCTCTTCTATTCGTTGGAGTATTATCTCCTGCTCAGTTGTCTTCTCACATTTGTGAGGGGGAATCCGTTTCGCAGAAACATTTTTGATCCAGGTCAATAAGAAATGGCTTCAGCAGCCGAACTGAAGGCAGCGGTGTTCTTGTCAGTGGAGTGTGAGTTCACGCTGGCATGAACTCTGACCTGGTATGTTTTGAGTTGGTACACTTTGTTCGAGGGAAGAAATGGTTGTCAGGTGATAAGCTGATACCAAACACTGGAATGTTAAGCGTTTAATGTTAAACATACTGAGTCAGGGTTCATGCAGTTGTGACCTTACATGAACGTGTTCGGGCTTCTTCATGTGTCGGTACAATTTCATGCCTTGCTTGAATTATGCTTTTCTTGTCCCCAGTGATTTCTGGAGGTAGTCGTCCTTTTTGTCCAAATATGCAAGCTTTCATAACATCTGTACCATTCCAAAATAAATGTAGGCTACAGATGAAAGAATATTTCCATATCCATCTTTGACATTGAGAATAGCCAACCTTAAGATGACACATTCTTTCCACGTGAAGGCTCATGATAACCATCTGAATTATGTGAATGCAGCCTTTAGGTCAGAATACCAAAGCAGTTTAGTCATTTCGTTTAACAGCCACAAAGGTCTGTCATTTATGCACTTCTCAGTCTCTCATCTGATACAGGCGCTGAGGAAAAAGACTATCATTGCCCCCATATTATAGAGAACCACACGACGACACCAGCAGATCAATCTACTGGAACCGTGACTGGCGGTTAGCCTGTGGTCCTGTGTGGTTACATGTCACTGCCAGTGGAACTGTGTCTAATGCTGGATGTGTCGTCTGGTCTGACCTTTAGCTAATGGTACTCTCAAAGGTCACATTCTACATTTTAACCAATCCCCGCTCGCTGCATTAACTGTCCGTCCGCTGGTAACTCAGTGAAACACACGGCGTAGGATCAAAGTACAGTACGCAGTTTTTGACCCATTCTGCAAATAATAACGTTTTAGACATGTGAGGCGGTGGTGGTGATAATCAACCTCATGGGGAATTTGATAGCGTGGCATGACATGACCTTTATAGACCCTGTAACGTAGGAGCTATAGGTCTAGGTTATATTACAACATCAATATTTATGATAATAGCATCTAAATGTGTTATTACCCTTGGTAACAAACAATCAGTGTTTTTAGAGCGCTGTCAACAAGCAGGTAGAAAACGGCTCCACAGCATTGTGATTAAACCCAGAGCCTTTTACACATTTACTAGAAAAGCAATTTTCAGTTATTAGGTAAAACAATCTACTTTCCTGAAAACTAAATTGTCAAGGCTTCCTTCATTAAATTGTATTATTAGCTCTATTAGCATGGTGCATAATTGAATATGATTAGGTGTAATTATTCTCATGAATTACATTTAGGCCTAACTAAGTGTCTGTGGTCTCTAATTTTTACTGTCCTCTTTAGAAATACACATCCCCAAACAAAGTTAGCATTAATATTCCATCCTCATCCGTTATATGGTTAAACAGCAAATCTCAAACTTAATTTCTCTAGTGTATTAACAGTCTAAATTCTGCTCATTGGTTATTTTAAGTTAGTCTTTGTCTGAATTACATACCAAAAACAAACTTTAAATAGCTTCACAACTATCAGAAGTATTTGCATAACCTTGGTGTCTCTGTACAGGTAAGACAGAAAATAATTTACTTTCACTGCCAGGAACATTGTGCCTGTTACTTTGTGTGAGTTATCTGTGACTGAACAGACAAAACCCAAATATTACCATGTTCTCTTTTTTGGGGGGGATAAACTAGACCTATGCTGTTGTCCCCGACCGCAAGGGTGTATCTCCGAATAGTACCCAGCCCCCCTGCATTGTGCAAGAAATCCCCCAGGTAAAATATATACATAAAACAGTGAAACATTACATGATAGAGCTCATGGAGTTGATTCATATCCATCAGGTTTGGACGAAATCGGGCCAATGGTTAAGAAATTATGGCCCAAAATGATTGGCTATAAAGCTCCACCTAGTGTCAAAAATATACAATTGACCTTTCCCATAATCAATCAAGTTCTTCCTGACACTAAGGTCTGGATTGGTATAAAATTTGAAAATGATCCATGTCATAGTTTTGAAGTTATGTACAGTGTTTTCATGAAAACAACGACCCTTAGTGAGTAAAATATGAACTATTGAAGTTAAATATGATATTTACAAGATAGATCTCCTCGAGATTCACATGAATCAAGTTTGCACTCAACGGTTGAGGAATTATGGCCCAAAACTTTTGCAGATAGAGCTCCCTCAAGCGTTGGAAACATAAAACCTTTCCCAAAATCAGTCCAGTTGTCCCTCTTACGAAGGTCTGTTTGGGTATAAAGTTTGAAAGTGATCCAAGAGATAGTCCTTGTCATCGCGTTCACATGGAGGATGTGCGGCGGAGTGGCGAAGCAGTGATTCCATGATATCCCCGACTTTGCAAGGATATTAAAAGACTACAGACATAATTATATTACAATAACTCCATGAAACAAAACACTAAATCCATTGAGTAAATGTATCTATTCCAAAAATTGGATTTTGACCCCTGAAGGGGGATTTTTGCTGCAAAATACCGCTTGTGTCAACCTGGAGGAGTGATATGCACCATAACGAGTTGTTTGTTTTGGTTTGGTATCAAATCTAGTATTGTGTACTGTAAAAAAAAATATTCAAAATCTTACCCAAAAGCTCAATTATTGAACTTTGGCTGAGAACAGGTTAATACGTTGTTATGTTATGATGCTGTGACTTTGTTAAAGACAACGCTTTAGCAGCAAGGCCTACGCTGCCGTACCCAACAGTGAAGGTACATCCCCCAAAAATCCCCCTATCCCCCTGTGATGAACTCCTCAAATCAAATGTGAAACCTTATCAAAAAAACGGCATTTATTTATTTAAAAAAAACTCTAATGAGCAGTTTAAGAACCATCAGAGTAAAATACAATAACAGACCTCCTGAATTTGATTCATGTCCGCCAAAATTTGGGCAAAATCTGAACAAGGGTTCAGAAGCTATGTCCGAAAAAACGTGTTTTTAAAAAAGAAAACTCCCATAGAGGGTAAAATATGTTTTTTCAGAGTAAAATAGGATGTATACAAGATAGATTTCCTTGAATAGAGTCATATGCCTCAAATTTGGACTAAATTGGACCAACGTTTGGGAATTGCGACCTGAAAAGGTTTGTCCCAGTTTCGGAAATATGCAACCGCCCTTTCACAAAATCTGTCCTGTTCTTCCTCGCACTAAGGTCTATCCCCCATAGATTTCATATGAAGGATGAAGAAAATGATCCGTGAAACAGTGTTTGAGTTATCATGGCAATGATGATTTCATAACATCCCTGACTTTTCAGAGTTTTTTACGATGCAAAATCTTGAAAAACCTGACAGTTCAAGTTTTACCAAGTAGCATGAATGGTATCACAAACCAACAAACCTAATTCAGCAAATTATTGTGATGGTGAAGATGTAAACCCTCTGGTGATATTGAAGAAAAGAAAATTGTCTCGTGGCCATGAACTCATAAGGCATCGGAAACATTGTCACGAGTTATAATAAGTCGTAAGAGGAACAAAAATCTGTAAAACAGTTTTTACAACGGAAACAAAGATCTGCGGGTTTCCTTTTTTTGCCGCTTCTGCTCATTTGGAAGCAGGAGAGGCAGCATTTGCATGTGGCATGTTAGATCACCATGGCAACGTGGGAAGAGAAAAAGGCACTACAAGTGGGAAAGAAAATGTGCCAGGTCTTTTTGGGGATTTGGTGAGGTAGTGGAACAGTCTGCCAGCCTCTGGTCGAGGAAGACGAACGTGTAACAAAGTGTGCACGTGCATGTGCACGTATGGCGGAGTGAGTTTGTGTGCTTGAAACTGCTGACTGGAAAAATATACGTTACTTCAAGAGCTTACAAAGCCGTGGAAGTATGTGATGACAGAGTCTGGCGAACTCACTAGATCACTCATGTGGGCACAGGCTTTCACAAACACACACTCACAGACGTGGACTCACACACGACACACGCACAGACACGCACACACTGCGATGCAAACTCAGCGAAGGCCGTCACAGCAGATGGAGCCAGTTAAATGTTGAACAAGTACCTGCCTGGAGGATGAGGACTGTGTGATACGATCTGGTAGGTGTGTTTAGTGGAACTCTTCTCTCAGATCCCCACTGATCTCTCTCTCTGCTAGACGTAACACACCATATCATGATCGTTATGAACACTGTCAAACCCGGCAGTATAGAAACCCGGTTGATACCTCCACACTTTGTTGGACCCGTCCATGGTAACCCTCGGGTCGGTTCAGTATATTTGCTGCTTTATATTAATGATTGAGACCCTAAGCAAGAATAATGAGGATGTAACAACTAGAAACAACTATGATGGGTCAGGGGATCTCCAGAACTGCAGGTCTTGTTCTGTGTTCCTGGTCTGCACTGGTTAGTGGTCTAAGGAAGACCAAAGTGGTCTAAGCAAGGACAATGAACTGCAGGGTCGTCGACCTCACTGATGGGGATAGAAGTCTTGCACCTGTTGTCTGATACCCTGAAAAGCCGTTGTAGCACAATTTACTGAAACTCATGCTGGTTCTGATAGAAAGATGTCAGAAAACACAGCGGCATGACTTTGGATGCCACGAGGGCATTTACTCAATATAAGGCAGGTGGTTTTAATGATATGGCTGATCTGTGTAAATGTTTGTGCTCATTATATCCCCTAAAAGTCGGGGATATTATGGAAACGTCATCTTCCGCTGTGGCAGAAGACGTCAGCTGATCTTTCGTATTAACCTGCTGTCTCAAAAACTCTATCAGGGATCATTTTCAAATCTTGTGTCCACATTGACCTGAGTTCAGGGAAGAACGGAATACGAGTCCACTCAAGGGGATAAAATATATCCTTTTCTACTCACCGAGGGGACATTCTTTACAAAAAACACTGTTTTCTGGACATACTTCAAAATCAATATCATTGATCAGTTTTTTTTAACTTTATACCCCCATAGACGAGTACGAGGAAGAACTGCTTTGATTTTTCTGGAAATGTCAGCTATATATTTAGGACACCAGGGGGAGATTTATCTCTAGAGGTTTTGCCGCTGGTTCCATTAAGTCCAAAGTTGGTGCTTATGAGTCAACATTGATTTTGCGGGGTTGAAACAGGGGATATTGTTGTACAACGAAGGGGGTTGGTTTTTTTTTGGAGGATATACACTTGCTGTCAGTGACGTTATAGGTGAGGGAGGTGTTCTCAGCTCAGAAAACGTGTTAGTAGCTCAAAAACAGAGAGATTAAAACTGAATCCAACTGTCGATAGATTGATTTTTTACTCTAAAGAAAGTTTGAATGGATCTCCTATGAGAATTAATTAATTTAACCGCGGTCTATAATATCAAAATTATGTTTTTTTAAGTTTGTTGATCATCGTTTACAACTACATGACCCAATATGGAAACGGTGAGACCCAAAAAAGACCATTAGAACGTAAACCAAGGCTACCAATATGTCTGGCTGACTTTAAACAAAAGCCCAGAGTGGCTTTTAAAACAAATACTTAGCCAACCTGGTTATGAGGTCGTTCACTTCATCTACAGTCTGAACATTTTTGACTCTTGTACCAATTACAGAAAGCTAAAGAAGCAGTAGGAAGATGTTAAAAATGATCCGCAGTAGAACATGGGAGAAGATGAAATGAGGAATGAAATGGTGACATGGAAAAAATCATAGTTACAGTTAATGTTCTGCTATAGTAAGAAGGAGAGGACATTGGCTTTGTGCCAGACGAAAGACAGGAATTTAACAAATGATTAGAAACAAGAGAACTAAGGTGCTTATAGAAGAATAAAGGTGCATATAGAAGAATAAAGGTGCATATAGAAGAATAAAGGTGCATATAGAACAATAAAGGTGCATATAGAAGAATAAACATGTATATAGAAGAATAAAGGTGCATATAGAATAATAAAGGTGCATATAGAAGAATAAAGGTGACTATAGAAGAATAAAGGTGACTATAGAAGAATAAAGGCACCATATAGAAGAATAAAGGTTCATAAAGAAGAATAAATGCACCATATATAAGAATAAAGGTGCATATAGAAGAATAAAGGTGCATTTTGAAGAAAAAGACACCATATAGAAGAATAAAGGCGAAAATAAAAGAATAAAGGCACCATATAGAAGAATAAAGGTTCATAAAGAAGAATAAATGCACCATATATAAGAATAAAGGTGCATATAGAAGAATAGAGGTGCATTTTGAAGAAAAAGACACCATATAGAAGAAAAAATTGAATATAGAAGAATAAAGGTGTATATAGAAGAATAAAGGTGCACATCAAAGAATAAAGGCACCATATGGAAGAAAAAAGTGAATATAGAAGAATAAAGGTGCTTATACAAGAAAAAAGGCGTTACATAGATGAATACAGATGTAAAATAGAATAACAAAAGCGTCATAGAAGAATAAAGTTGTCATATAGAAGAATAAAGGTGCATATAGAAGAATAAAGGCACCATATAGAAGAATAAAGTGAATATAGAAGAATAAAGGTGCATATAGAAGAATAAAGGTGCATATAGAAGAATAAAGGCGTCATATGGAAGAATAAAAGTTACAGGTACAGTTAATTTTCGGCTATAGTAAGAGCGAGAGGACTTTGTCGTCAGGACTTTGCGTCAGGCAAAACACAGGAATTTAACAGACAATTCGAAAAAAGAGACTTTTGTGCTTGCAGCATAACTATGTCAACATCTATCGCACAAAAAGGCGTGCACATAACCCGCTGCTACCTAACCAGCTTACAGGAGACATTCCAGCTTGAGTCTCGGTAGAAATTCTCTCTGCCACGTCCCAGCACCTTCAACTTTGCTAATCGTGGTACGTGATGGGTCGTCTTATGTCAGCTGAATGGTCATCATATCAATTTATGCACAGCTTAAGTATTATTAACTGTTGAATGTCGTAATCTGTGAAGAACTACATGACAAGATGTGGACAGAGAGATTTTACAGGACAGATATCTTTGTCATTATGTCCGTAGACATTTATTGTGTCTTGCTTGATAATTTTTAGCTTTGACAAATCCCTACGCTGTGAGGAAAATGTATTAATAAGGATGAAAAGAATGGAGGAGATACGGATATGAAGAAAAAGGTTCTGTCCAGATCTTTCTCTACAGCTGAGCTTGATTAAACCTTCAGTTCCTCCAGAAGACCACAAACATTGTTCTCATGTTCTCACAGCTGTGTACTTAATACTTCTGTCATCATTGGGTAATGATGTGTTTGTGGTATGAGATGATCAAAAGGGACACTCACGTTTAACTAACAAACAGATTCATCCTCCAGCACTACAGCCGCGGAGGTCCAGCATTCCCTCTGGCTGTAGGTAATGTGGTCGTGGTTAGGATAGTTCAGCCTCTCTGCAGGTATGCACCACTCCGATTTATCACTTGATTACTTTCATCCATTCTCACACGTTTATTGAACACATTGTGGAGCTATTCTAATTCAGACAGAAGGGTAAAAGTGCAGTCTTGTGTTTATATTTAGATCCCCTGATCTGTCAGCTGAATAGTCCTCTGTGACGGGTGGGCTGAGAACAGCACTTTACATAAAAGCCCCTAGAATCCAGTGACTGGCATGTTGCTGCACAAGAACCGTTTTTAATAATCCAATTCTCCTGTGGCTGGAGGAGGAAACATGTGTGTCTTTCGTTCCTGTTCTCATTAGGATCTACACTGCAGAGGCCGGCTTCACTGGTTTCCTGTATAGCCCATTACTGCTACCTGCCCTAGGGTTGGGAGTTGAAGCCTGAGACAAACAGCGAGCCGTGTGCAGCAAAATGCACCCGAGAGATTAGCCTGGCGAGGTAATCGGGGTGAACTTAAGGTTGAGTCAACCTGAGGCCACAATAGGCCGTTGTGACGATTACCAGCCAGACGTTTGGTGTGTAAGGCGAAGGGGGATGACGGAGAGACATCTGAATGCTGTTCATTCTGTAACGAGAGAAATGCAGTTTTCAAAAATTCAACAATTGACTGAGGGGACAGCATGAAGAAATATCTCATTTGCATTCTGTCCCTCAGAACTGTGTCATTCAATACCAAACACACTTAAAAGTCAATAATATTGACGGAATGATGTTACCATTATTCTCAGATGAATAGACAACAAAGGAGAGGGTCCAAAGGTGGATCCAAACCGAATACAAAATCATCTCTACCGTTGACTCTACCGTGTCTTTGCTGTGTTTGGTAGCAGAGGTTATCTCCAGCTAGCCAATATTTTAAACAATGACGTGTATCTTTCTTAAAAAGATCTTACAGTTTCCGAGAAATGCAGTTCTTCCTGCATTTTTCTCCCCATCCTATCTATCTATTTTCTTTTGTGTACGTATATGTTGAAGGTTTTCAGTCGGACGATTAAGAGGCCACCGTTTCGCTTCCATTCTTTGTTTTCATCTCGCAAAAATCTCCTCAGTTCACTTGAGCATCTTTTCACGTCTTTGCAAATGTGCCAGTTATTATATAGTGGGCTACTGTGGCTTTAGTGCCGCTGCAAAATGTAGAAGGTCCCATAGAAGCTTCACTCAGTTCCTGTGTGATGGAGCCTCATAAAGATCGGGTTGCTGAAACACTAAAAACACAAACCAGCAATGCTAGAACCTGAACACTCAGATAACAGTTTCATACACTAACAGTAGACTATGTCGCATCCGTGCCTCCAGGAGAGGAAATGGATGCACTTCTGAGTGTAAACAAAATGTACACTCCATTTTGTATCATGGTTTTTTGCATCAGGAGATCATTATTTGTTTCGAGCGACGTCATCTTATTCCTAGACTCTGAAAACTCCTAGTACTGTATCCCTGCATGGAATTATGTGTTTGTAATCAATAGCTTTACAGTTATCAACAAAAGAAATATGACGGTGTGAATGTGTGAAAGCGGAACCATGTTGTTGTAAAGCCCTTTATTTGGTCAAACACATGTGAGAAGCTATATGAGAAGAGTCCCTGACTGAATCTTCCTGATATCAGCTGCATATCAGTGGCAGTGTCGTGTCTCCATGTCTCTCAGTTGCCTGAGATCCAACACATACTGCCCCCTTAAGTATCCGTTTATTATCACATCACCTCCTCCTACTCACATAAGCAGTGGAGAAACGTAAGACGGGTGAAGAAGGGGTTTTGGTTCCAGAGGAGAATCCTACTATGTATTAAAAACATTTTTTTTAAAGGTCAGGCTTCAAATGGACCGATGTATTACACTGGTGGCAGCCTGGGTTTGAAAAATATGGTGCACTTATCAGAGCCAATTTTGTCATACTGCTGTTTAGTAAAATGCCATGCTCTGAACCGCCTCATGAAAAAAAAGTCATGAAGTGGTTATCTGTATGATTAAAACGGAGACATAAAGGAGGGCTGTGTTCCATAAATGATGAAAGATTACATACAAAGTCAAAGTGAAGCGTAGCAAAGGGTAAATGTGAGTAAAGCACTTGGGAATGTGAAGGATGCAAATTTGTGTCATTTCAAAATCTTCAACTGACAAGAATTTCATATTTTGAAACCATGAACGCTCAAACAGAGCGAGTTCAGCTCGGTGTGAAGGTAACGTGAGAGAGCAGTGGAGGTAGTACCAGAGACGAGTCCGACATCTGAGTGAATGGTCCACAGCCAGAGGACTTTAAAGCTAGTAGGAGTTAGCAGTGAGCAAACAAAAAAAAACGGAAAATGTCTCTAATATGAAAGCAGAGGAAGCCCCAGGATCCTCTTATCTTCTAAGCAGAGGACAAGATCAGGAACAGGGAAAGGAAATTATTGTTTTGACTTCGTTAATCCATAATTTAGACATGACAAATGTTTAAAATATGGACACCAACATTGCTGTGTTATACCTATTCAAAAGAAATCTGATTACATACCTCCGGCTTTTTTTGCTCACAGTACTTCAGAAGCGAGATACCAGCGGCTTAAATCCTTCATGTGGTGGCTGGGCTCAACTTTAGAGATAAGGTTCAGAGAACAGATATCCGGAGGGATCTTGGAGATGAGCTGCTGCTTCATCACGTTGAAAAGAGCCAGTCGAGGTAGTTTGGTTATCTGGGTAGGAGGCATCCCTTTTGAGGTGTTTTTTTCTAACAAAGATGTAGACCCAGAACTCACTGAAGGGATTATATATATTTAATCTGACCTCAGAACGCCTCGGGATCCCCCATGATGAGCTGGGGAGCATTGCTGGTGATAGGGATGTCCAGCAGACCCTGCTTGGCCTGCTGCCAACTCGACCCAACCCCTGATAAGTGGAAAACTGAATAGCACCTCAGATTACCAACCCATAATGACACTAATGACATATGTATGCATGACATTGTTGTATTTGACGGAAACAAATAAAGGCGCCAAATAGAAGAATAAAGGCGTCATAGTGAAGTATAAAGGCGACAAATAGAAGAATAAAGATGTATATAGAAGACTAAAAGTGCATATAGAAGAATAAAAGCGTTATATAGAAGAATGAAGATGTCATGCAGAATAATAAAAGCATCATAGAAGAATAAAGGCATCATATAGAATAATAAATCGGTTATATAGAAGAATAAAGGTGCCATAAAAAAGAAGAAATGCGTCATATAGAAAAATAAAGGCCTCATATACAAGATTAAAGGCGCCATATAGAAGAATAAAGGTGCATATAGAAGAATAAAGGTGCATATTGAAAGAAAAGGTGTCATATTGAGGATTGAAGTAGTAATATAGAAGAATAAAGATGTCATATAGATGAATTAAGGCATCAAATAGAAGAATAAAAGTGATATATATAAAAATAAAGGTGTGTATAGAAGATTAAAGGTGTATATAGAAGAATGAAAGCGACATATAGAAAAATAATGGCCTCATATAGAAGATTAAAGTTGTCATAAAGAGGAAAAAAGGCCTCATATAGAAGAATCAAGCCAAATAGCATAATAAAGCCGTTAAATAAAAGATTAAAGGCGCCTTATAGAAGAATAAAGATATCAAAAGGAAGAATGTAGACATCATTAAGAAGAAAGTCGTCATATAGAAGAATAAAGGCCTGATATAGAAGTATAAGGACCTTATATAGAAGAATAAAGGCCTGATATAGAAGTATAAGGACCTTATATAGAAGAATAAAGGCGTCATATAGAAGTATAAGGACCTTATATAGAAGAATAAAGGCGTCATATAGAAGTATAAGGACCTTATATAGAAGAATAAAGGCGTCATATAGAAAAATAAAGGCCTCATATAGAAGAATAAAGGCATCACGTAGAAGAATAAAGGACTTACATAAAAAAATAAAGGTGCTATAAAGAAGAAAAAAGTCATCATCTAGAGGATTATATAGAAGAATAGAGGCGCCATATTAAAGAAGAAAGTCGTCATATAGAAGAATAATGGTGTCATATAGAAGAATAAAGGACTTATATAAAAGAATAAAGGTGCTATAAAGAAGAATAAAGTCATCATGTAGAAGAATAAAGGTGTTATATAGAAGAATAAAGGCGCCATATAAAAGAAGAAAGTCGTCATATATAAGAATGAAGGCTTCATATAGAAGTATAAAGGCCTCATATAGAAGAATAAAGGTGTCATATGAAAGAATAAAGGACTTATATAAAAGAATAAAGGTTCTATAAAGAAGAATAAAGTCCTCATATAGAAGAATTAATGTGTCATATAGAAGATAAAGGTGTCGTATAAGAGAAGATAGGTGTCACATTGAAGAAAAAAGCCGCCGTATAGAAGAATGAAGGTGTCATATGAAAGATAAATGCGTCGTATAAAAGAAGATAGGTGTCATATAGAAGAAAATAGCCGTCATATAGAAGAATAGAGGTGTCATATAAGAGAAGATAGGTGTCATATAGTAGAATAAAGGCGTCATATAGAAGAATAAAGGCGTCATAGAGGATCGTCATAAATGTTATCTGTGTAAACCGGGCTTCTGCTGTGCGGTCCTGACCCGCTGCTCAGTCCTGCTCTATGATATCTCTGTATCTCTGTAGAGATAATGAGCAGCTGAGATCCCACAAAACTGGCGCCTTTATCAGTCGGACAATTTAGATTTCCAGGGTAGAGAATATTAATTTAGAAAGGAGGAAAATCAGTGTTTCCACACTGACTCATTACATTATAATACGCGAACAATCCAATCTGCCCCACATTCTCCTGTCCTGAGAAATAAGCAGTCTGTCTCGCATGACTCGACTAATACTACTTCTGCGTTGTGCCAGTCGCAATTTAGCAGGTGTTGGTGCAGACGGCTCACACTGATACTGTCAGTCACCATGTTTTCCAATTACCATGGCCTGCACACCAACATGATTGCGTGATTGGCAGTGTTATTTCCGTGGCAATTATTAGAATTCTGATTATGTCAATCATTCCACTCTCTACTCCTCTCCACTAGCTGGAGCTTTGAGCCTCGTGTTCCTCCTCCTGTGTCTGATGGCTGCTATATTCTTCTCTCACGTTACAGTAGAAAAACCTTTTAAAAATTCATGCCCTGCTCCCCTCCAGTGCTATTACCTTTGAGCTCTGCGGCTCATTGGAAATTACTAACGGCCTGTATACGGTCCCCATCATGATCATTTCTGCTCTCTATCAGTAATAATTGTGAGGTTAGTACTATTTTAGTGCAAGCTCAGGGCTTCTGGTTTTATCTCGCTACTTCTTGTATTATTCATGTCATCCCCGTGTCTCTGACTTTTCCTACAGCGCAATCACCAGCGTAACCACCTCCACACTCCTGTGTGGAAAAATAAAGGCATTTTATTCATTATCATCGCCATCGCCACTGCCATCATCATCATCTATTTACTACATGATTCAATTAGTGAGCCATCAGATAAAAGGTCACAGCAGTAATCAGCCCTTTGAGAGCATCTTTTTTCTTCTTTGCATTCTTGCTCAGCGGCTAATGTTGCATCTGAAGGCGACCTCTTCCCAATTTGTGGCCAAGACGACGGGGACTAACGCAGTCTCCACGTCCACGGGCCGCCAACGCCGTCAAGCAATGGAAATCAGTGAATACAGAATTAGTAAAAAGGATGCAGGAATATTCATTCGGTTCAAGTCCGTCTCGTTGGAATGTGTTGAGCTGACTCAGACCTGCTACATATCATACATCATCGTCTTGCTCACGTCAGCTCTCCAAGGTGAGGCTGATACTCACCGAAGTATTCAGCGATGCTTGTTTTGGCTTGTGTCGGACTGAAACACAAGCACTGCTATCTTAAGATGTTTGCAGGGTTCAGGTGTGGTCAGACTGCTTTTAGACTACACTGTTATCCCACCCTGTGCACATACCGCACAAGCAGACACGTGGCCACGGGTTCTATCCAACCCAATACCTGAGCTGGATAGAAATAGAGGCAGGTAGATAAAAAAGTGATTTAAGATCAGTTCAGACAACTTTATTTATTTTTCAACCGTGAGCTGGAATTTTATTCAAGGCAATCCCACAGCAGGAGGGACAAGTCACTATAAGTAAATAAAAGCTATAAATAAACAGTATTTATTGTTAATAAAAACAAAAATTCACCAAAAAGAAAACATGTCTACTCTCAAATAAGTCATTTAACCCTTTAATGATCCGCTCAACTGTTTGGTTGAGTCTTTATTTTTCATTAAAAAATGTGACAGGACCTGTTTGTAGTCTGACCCAGAAGTAGCATGTTTATGCTAAAGAGTAAGGGGCCGAGGAGTGGGTCCTGGGGGACGCCACGGGTCAAGGGGGTGGAGGAGGAGGAGATATTTACCGTGGCTATGGAGAAAGTTCTGTTCTAGAAGAAGGATTGTTTGGGCAAAAATAAAGCCTGTGAAGAGATTCACTGAACCGAATTATGTAACCTGATACAACCACACAAAAGTAAGGCGTTACAGAGGAATAAAGGGGAAATAGTGTCTTAGTAGCACACCTGACCAAACAATTTGCCATTCTATGGACATTTTTGAATGTTTAAGATATACATTAATACATTTAAGTAATAAATTATGCAAATAAATCATTTTTCCCAATATTTTGTGTCTTGATGAGGATATCAAAGGGTCTTAACAGCTGAGGGACTAAAGGACTTAGTAAGTAACGGTTTGTTCTCCCCAAGAGTGCGTTTGAACATTGGCCTGAAGGCGTAAGAGAAAATTCACTCGAAAGAACCCGATCGGATTTTGGGGGATTTCTGAACCACGTCTTTCTCCTAAATGGATCCCAAGTCCCGCCGCTGAACTCCAGTCATGTGGGTGCAGACTTTGACTCAACTGTTCCGGCTGTTTTTGATTCGTACAGACAACCTAATAAACCAGGAGGTAAATGAAAAGGTTTAAAAGATCTTACTCCAACTGAGTTGGTATGAAGAATTAGAAATACAATGAGAGGCACTGAAGTAACTAAATCTGTCTAACCACCAGGGGATTTTTAAATCTGAACTGATTTGAAAAACGTGGGATACCAAAGACATAAAGACAGTTTTAACATTATTATCTTCCAAACACACACACTTAAAGATTCATCCAGCAGGCGAGACTGCGGACACACACGCTGTTTGTAGTGAGGGTTCCACAGTGGAGATTCCACAGACACCAGATCTCACAGAAACTCCCGTGACCAAACGTGACTTCAGAAGGAAAACAAACATGGAGGACGATCGACGTCCTCGCCGGTTCTATTGTGATATATCTTACGTGACACGTTATAAAGTCACTGGTGTTGTTGTCATACTTCTACAAGCTGCTCTTCTTCTTCAATCACCCACCTGGTTCGGGGTTCAGGTATGTTTCTGTTCACTGTAAAAGTACGCAACATTCGGTTTCGACGCTTCCCGGACCGCTCGCTCTCATTGGTTATTGCCAGTATTCCGTCAGAGGCGGCCTGATCAGGTGTCATAAATCTCAAACATGGTTGATGTTTAAGATTGGAGATCGGGGAGGCTCCGACTCGATCGGGAGCAGTAAGACAATCGTATCGACAACACACACTTGAGAATTATTTGCACAAATAGTCGCTTGAGTTAAGCCTGAAATCAGACCACGCCCCCTCCACCCTCAAGGGGGGGGGCGACGAATCGTTCAATAAATCAGGCCTTTTACCTTCCACTGTTAAACTTGCTTAATATAACTAACGGCATATGAATTTTGTTAGATTTCAGATTGAATATAGGTGTTGGCAGGCTGCCAGTTTGGGTCAAATATTACTTCTAAGTTGAAGGAAACCATTCTATATTCATTCAACGTATTATATTCATTCCAAACCATTTATGTGGGGGGGATGGAAGTCCGACTTCCATGACACGGTAATACATTTCATGGCAATGCGTAACTTTATTTCTTCTAACCTTTCTTTAATTTGCACTGATAGTTGTTAATTTCGCCTATAAGGAGATTTCTGGATCTACTCGGAATGCTCTTAGTTTTGTCTGGTATCGTGGAAGTCGTGTATGTTTGTGTGTATATATCCACAATGTATGAAGCTTTATACATAATCATTTGCAAAGTAGAAATAATCTCTCCTCTACACCAAAACACAGATTATAAACTAAAACACACTTGTGGTATCCCAGGAATAAATGTTTCTTCTGTGGTGTAAGAACAGAGTTGGTGATGAAAGTTTTAATGTACCATTCAGTATTTGGCATTAATAATGGCAGTCGGACTTTTTGAGCGTAACTTTGAGCAAAACTTTGCATCATTTATGAAACCAAAGTGGGATTCCCATCCCTCCCTACATTTGCGGAACCTGGCCGTTGAAACTCTACAACTTCACACCGCTATTAATCCAGAGGGAAATATGTGGGAGAATGTCAGTTGTCATGAACCATCGATCCCTGAGAAATCTAATATTTTTGTCCACGATGGGATTCTATGAGGCGCCAACTGTAAAATAGTACGCTGCTGAAATAAACAGAAACATTCCGCCGCATTTAGTTCCAAATGTTAAAATGTTGACATTTTTTTTCTTCTCACATTTACTGCAAAACTTTGTGAACTGTCACAAATACCTTACTTGTAATAATAGAAAAAAGTAAACGGTGTATCTAAATATAATCTCAAATATTGACTAGATGGATACTTTATATTTTGGGTGCCCAGTTATATCTGACACACATTCAGGATTACCATCCCACCAATCGAAAGATAATTAGTGTGTACATTTATACGATAGAATATTTTAATGACACAGTACAACAACCCAATACAGTGTTGGAATATATATATCAGGTATACAGTATATATAATATACAGTGCGGCTCTAACATAGCTTGTAGCTGTCGGCCAGGAGGTAATTAAAAATAGAAATATATAGAAGTTCGTTGGGCTATTAGCCTGCGGCTATTGAAATAATTAAGTTCTGTCCGCTCACAGAGTTAAAGCCTACATTTACATTAAGGATGTAATGTGTGATGTAACACGTCAGAGTTACATTAAACATTTATAATTCATTCTAACAACTGGATGAAAATAAGTCATGAAATAAATGCTGCTATGAAAACCTCCTGGTCAGAAAATAGTTCAAAAACTTGTTTCTGCATTATTTGTTTCTGTCTTGTTGTTCAAAGCGTTTAAAGGTGGAAATCTCTATTATCATTGCTCCTACAACAGAACCAGAGGTCGCCCCATGTTTTTCCTCCATGTAGACCAGAGAGGATCCAGACCATCAGCCTCAGGCCCAACCAACTGTCTCCTACACCGGCGACTGAAGACTTCTGAGCTCTGGTTAACACACAACCATACACACCTACGGCACGGTCCACCTTAATCACCTATTAATGCAATACCTCGAGGAAAGTTTAACATTATGTCACCAGGCGAGAACCCTAATCAGCATAATACACTTATTGGAAATGTCATAAATTGACACACTCCCCGGCGGTGAACCGTTTCTGAATGAAAGCCGAAAGACGGCTACACACACCGTAACCACTTTAAACATCGACGTCTTATCTTTCCTGAAGTCAGATAATGTAAGCTCGACTGATCAAAGAGGAAAACAGCAGACTCCAGTGTAAGTGGGTGCGTGTGTGTGCATGTATACGTGTGTGTGTGTGTGTGTGTATCTGTGTGTGTGTGAGTATGTGTGTATGTATGTGTGTGTGTATCTGTGTGTGTGTGTATCTGTATATGTGTGTATGTATGTGTGTGTATGTATGTGTGTGTGTATCTGTGTGTGTGTGTGTGCGTGCGTGTATGTGTGTCTGTATTTGTGTGCGAGTGTTTGTGTATGTTTGTCTGTGTGCGCATGTATGTGTATTTGTGTGTGTGTGTGTATTTGTGTGTGAGTGTGTGTATGTATGTGTGCGTGTCTATATGTGTGTGTGTGTGTGTGTGTGTGTGTGTGCGTGTGTGTGAGTCTGTATAAGTGTGTGGATGTGTATCTGTATGTATGTGTGTGTGTGTAAGTGTGTGGTTGTGTATCTGTGTATGTGTTTATATCTTTGTGTTTGTGCGTGTGGGTGTGCGTGAGTGTGAGTCCATCTCAGCAGCTGCTCTGTCAGCATACTCTCAGTCCGAGAGTGGGGGGGGGGTCCACACAGCATGGCTCAAGAACTCATCAACAACCCCAGGCACTGTGCTTGGTGTGTGGGATGATGTGCTGCAGACTCAGCCTCTCAGCCCAGCAAAAAAACACACACACACACACACACACACATGCATGGACCCGACTGTACACACTTTAAATTACTGACTGCATTCATCCAGCAAATATGCTTGTTGCCCAAGAGGACGGGTGTTTCTTAACGGGGGTTAAGATTCAGGCGCTTGTTATGAGAAAGTAGAATTTGATTTGTTATGAATGCAAAGCACACAGCTAAAAGGCTCTCAGGGTATTTAGTCTCCGGCTATAGGCTTAATGAGTTTGCGTGTGCGTGCTGTATGTGCTGCATTCATTTGTGTGATGCACGTGTGTGCGTGTCAGCGTTTGTGTGAGTGTGTGTTTGTTTTGCACTCCTCAAAGAGGAGGGCTCTCTGGAAGTGTGATACACTCATGTGATGGCCGGCGGCTGGAGGCTAATTCCATGCTAACAAGTCAGCCATGCCACACGCTGGTCCGTACCCACAGCCCAGTGGGCAAATCTCACAGCAAACCAATTAGCTAGGTCTGCCCCGGGTCTGTCAGCACCTCCCTCCTGAAAAGTCATTCTAAACTTTTTCCCCCCCCCTTTTCTCCCCTCTGAGGCTTTTAAGCGGGGGTCCACACGGAGCACATTAATAAGCCGGTGTCGCTGACATGAAAGACGTCATGTAAGTTACGTCAAATACAACAAGGCTAAGCTGCCGTGCCAATTAGCAAAAACAGCTATTTAGTGACAAATCCTCTCACCCCGACTGAAACCCCGTCTAAAGCACAATAGAGAAGCTGAATGTGGTTCTGATGAACGCATCAGCACGCTAACGGATTCTTTGTGCAAACTTTCTGTGCTCGGTCGCTGTGAGTCTGAAAGAGACGGTGAACACGGAGGTGTCAGGACTCGTTGAGTGGACTGACTCGACAACATGCCGTACTGCAGCACTTCCACTGTGGGACCTGCTAATTGGATGGTAATTAATGGAACGGAGGCGGATAAATGCCTTTCGTGAGCTCGTGGGCCTGACAAGGACATGGATGTGATGGGAACCGGAGCGAAGAGGAGAAAGAGGAAGAGAAGGCGGCAGGACGGACACCTTTTCTTCATTTTGACAGCTAATCCTCATCCCTTCATCCATCTCCTCAATTTCTAAATGAAACCTTCCCTCCTTCATCAGTCCTCCGTCTCTTCCTCGCCGTACCAGGGCCCCCTGCCTACTCTCCTCTGCCCCTTCTTCACTGGTTTCCATGGTAACACCGGATAAAAAAGAGATACTTGGAGATTAATTCAAAGATTCTCAAGTGCTGAAAATATCACAAGTTCTTTTTAATTGTATTCCCGGAGTTCATGACGATTCCCTATTTAATTCTCTTCTTTTGTTTTGCGCCGTTTCCTCACGGAGAGAAAAGACGGATCAGCGCACTCGACCACGAGGACTCTAAGAACTTTCTGTCTCTGCAGGACCACTGAATATCATCTGTGGAGGGTTTTTGTTTTTTCTGGATTCCAAAGCTTTCTACCTGAGCTGAAGAAAACCTTTTTGGAGAGTTGAAAACTGGGGCCAGACACAGATATTTGTGATGTATCTGTCGGACTCTGCCTCCAGCGGCGCCGGGACTGGGCTTGACTGGAAACAGGCTGTGTTTCCTCTAAAGCGTGTTGCCTCTCTGATGATAATTACCACCTCGCTGCTTCACGGGTTGCCGGAAGCGTCGGCTCACTTACCTTAAATAAACAGTTGCTTTTTGCTTTACTGCCTTCCTCACTAGCCAACGGGCAAAGAGAAGACCACCTGACTGTAGTTAAGACACGCCCCCAACGCTGTGACCCTAAAGTGTTTGTTAACGTGTAAATCACAGGATAGCTAAATAATCATACACTAAAAGGCAGATTCATCAACTGTTGCTTCAAATGGTCATATGTGGAAAATAATAACATAATAACATTCTATGGATATTTTTTCTTTTCCAATTCTGGAGAGGAACTAGAGGCACGTCGTCTTATCTGAGTTTCCACCGACAGTTTCCTTCATTCTGGTTGAATATATGGAGTCTGTTGTTTCCACGAGTACCGATCTAATAAGATCAGGTGTTGTCATGCGCCGACACACTTCATCAGAGCAGCTGCTCGTCATCAGCTAGCATTAAGTTAGCAAGCCGGGCCAAGTTGTTGGCACTATATTAGCATTAGCATTAGCATTAATGGTCCTACATGATCAGAGACCTTCACCGGTGGTCCTACATGATCAGAGACCTTCACCAGTGCTCTTCCTCTATGATCAGAGACCTTCACCAGTGCTCTTCCTCTATGATCAGAGACCTTCACCAGTGGTCCTACATGATCACAGACCTTCACCAGTGCAATTCCGCTTTGATCACAGACCTTCACCAGTGGTCCTCCATGATCACAGACCTTCACCGGTGCTCTTCCTCTATGATCAGAGACCTTCACCAGTGGTCCTCCATGATCAGAAACCTTTACCGGTGGTCCTCCATGATCAGAAACATTTACTGGTGGTCTTCCTCCATGATCAGAGACCTTCACCGGTGGTCCCCCATGATCAGAGACCTTCAAAAGCGGTCCAAATCCACGGTCAGAGACCTTCACCGTCGGTCTTCCTCCATGATCATAAACCTTCACCAATGATCTTCCTACATGGTCAGAGACCTTCACCGATGGTCTTCCTCCATGATCACAGACCTTCACTGAGGGGAATTCTCTTTTTCTAGATAACATTTATTTATTTCATTTATTTCTATATTACTATCAAGCTCAAGATAAGTCTGATTATCTGGGAAAAATAATATTCTCCACTCTGAAGGTCTTTCTCTGATTAGCCATTTCGCCCAAACAGAGGAACTTTATATTCAGACCCACAATCAGCTTATCTGAGTCTGACCTTCATCATGTCTGCTGGAGAAACCATCAGTCCATCACCTCAGACCTCTGCAGGAAACAAGTGTCAGTTGTCCATTCGTCTCTGTGCCGATGAGTGACAGGAGCTCCACAGTGACACTGGTGACACACAAAGCTTTTACCAACAGCAGCCTGAGCGTGTTCCTCCTTCACACATGGACGACTCCTGAAGGAGAGGAAAGTGGGAGGTACTGACTGCTGGCCCGCATGTACACATGTACAAGGACAGGCATGTGCACGGACATACATAAACACACACACACACACACCAGGAATACAAACACACACACCAGGCAATCACACACATACCAGGCACACACACACACACACACAGAATACAAACACACACACCAGGCCTAACCCTACACACACATATATCCGGTACACACACATACCAGGCACACACACCAACACACCAGGCACACATATACACACATCAGACACACACGAACACACCAGGCACACACACATATACACACATCAGACACACACGAACACAAACACACACCAGGCCTAAACCTACACACACATATGTTAGGTACAAGCACATACCAGGCACACACACCAACACACTAGGCACACACACATATACACACATCAGACACACACACACACAAACACACACACCCACAGCCACACACGAGGGCTGTGGCTTAATCCCGGGAGAGAAGTGGAGTCTGGGCATGAGTTTAAGAACAGAGAGCAGCTCCCATCAGTCCACTGGGAACACAGAGGAGAGGCAGTCTGACTTACTCTCCGTCAAACTTGTCAGGAGTTCTTCCTCCCTCAACAATAACTTTAATGGATAGGGATTTTTTACGCCCCTGCAGAGAGGAGCCGTCTCGAGCTACCCTCTGTCCGCTCATACGTAACAAGGAATAGTCTAATAAGTCTAATGGTCACATCTCCTCAGAAACGTCTGGAATGAGTTCTGTGAAGTTTCACAAGTCCTTAACATGCTGGCAGTTTCTCCAGGGCGCTCCCACCCCACCGCCAAATGTCAGCTGGGAGGGGCTTCTAATGACCTCTGTGTTACACCGAAAAGGAGGACGCCGTTTCTGGATTTCAACAAATTATGGCTAGCAATACATGCAAAATCAAATATTCCATTATTTCTGACTAAAACTCTCGATATTGTGGGCTGGGGTCATAAACTTATTTCAGGAGGGGGGACCAACACCCCACAGATACACACACACACACACACACACACACACACAGTCCCTTCTCTAATATGGATTTGATATTGCCATGAAAACATCTACAAATTGTTCCTTGAAAAAACGTTTATTCAAGCTTTTCGCCACATACTACATTTTACAAGAACACATTTGAACACATCTTGATGAAGATGGCTTTACCATTCGGCTTCCCCCGAATTGAACGCATTTTGCGCCCCGCCCCGATGCTACATGCGGCTGACGGCTACGTTAGCGATGTCAGCATTAAAGATTTGTTTTATTTGATTAGTTGTTTACACTGAAGCGTTATCAGAGTCGTTGTCACTTCTTAGGGATTAAATAAGCCACACACTCTCAAGAGGAGGACAAATGAGAGTCCGGCTAAAAGGCTGCGCCGGTTGACTGTCTGGCCCAAAACCGGACGTATATCAGAGGTCATCAATTAAACAGAGGTCATGAATTGAACCTGTTTAATTGATGACAAAATAAACTTGTCCTTCAGTGGATGCAGCAGATTCTCCAGCGCCGCTCTCCAATAACTAGAATAAGCTCAGACACGATGGATTTTCCTTTAGCGTTCACTAATCAAACACCGATCGAAACAGTGTTGGTATTTAGATAACCTAAAATACATAAATGAATAAAGAGGAATTGAGAACAGTTATATACACGTCACCAGTAAGAAATAAATGCAGCAGATGCAATCAAACTCTTTATTATCCCTTTGTTACGCATGTAGTGAAATAAGTTCTCTGCATCTGACCCATCCTTAAAGGGCAGTTCGGGGCCCTCGGCGCCGGCGAAGCAGATTAGGGTTCAGGGTCTGGATCCAGGACCCTACAACATGTAGGCCTCTGGAGCCACAGCCAAGACTTACATAAGACTTAAGAAAACACATTTCCCCAGTCAGAAACCATAGAAATAAGTCCAAACTAATGTATGTGTTTAGGGAATACCAACAAAAAAGAAATGAAGACGGGCTTGGAACTCATTTAAAGGCAAAACACGAAGTTGGAGGTCCCGGCAGTCAGGAAAAGAAAACAAATAGTTTAAAATTGCTGCGATTTTGAGAAATTCTAATGCAACTGGACCAGTTAGAGATTTATTTGTGCATCCCATAATTGCTTTTTTCAATCTGTCTATTCATACAAATATACATGTATTTGAACTCGGGGGAGTTTCATGTCTGCCTGCTCACATCCAAGTATTACAAAGGTTATTATGGTCTGTTTGTTGCAGCAGAGAGTTTTTCCAGTGGCGGAGGCATGTGTGCCCTTGGACAAAAGTTTTCTTCTCTTCTAAATTTCTCCCCTCCACCGGAGAACAGATCTCGCTGTTTTGTACGTTAAGCTGCGATTAAATGCTGCAAGACTTTTTTTTACCGCATTCATTCATTTTTTATGCATGTTAACAAGCTTGTAGAACTTACTTCCTCCCTCTTTGTGCTCGGTTGCTGAGAGCAGTAGCATGCATCAGGGAGGAAGGAATTTACAGATGGGGTTACATTTTTCTCCTCCTGCTCCCCTGATGTAATGTACGGTGGTGGTCCAGGACCACCGCCCACTGAAGAATGATTTATAGGGAGCACACTCAACAAATTGCACCTAATGAATTGTCTTGCTACCAGCTACTGAATTTAACACCCCTTCATTTTAGTGCCTTTGTTAAACATGGGTTAACTGCCACAGGAATACCAATCAATGCTAAAATGCTTGATGAGTAAATGGTGTGAGATGGAGAATTTGAAAGATGGATTCACTCCTACCCTAAGTGGGATTTATGGTGTGTGCGTTTTCATGCTGGGCAGAGAGATTAACCTAGTGCTCTGTGTTGCTACGTCTGCGGCGGTCTGGTTCCTGCTACTGTATCCATATGTTTGCTCCGTGGCCCAGAAGGACGGCACGTAAACAGAACCCCCACATCTGTCTCAGATCTGTCTCAGATCGGCCGCCGTCTCCTCCCCACCGCTGATCGCAGGCCTACATTTCTGCATCAAACCGATGAATCCAGCCGCAGCGGGGGTCAGCTGTCCACAAATATCCCGGCCCTCTTGTTAACGTGTCACAGCCTTTAAATGGATCGACAAACGGCCCACCTGGGACTCATGGGGAAGAAAAAGGCATTGGGTGACAAGCGAGTAAAAAAAAAAAGGGAAAAGTGGAATATGGGCCCCGCGTCGGCTCGGGTCGTTATTTTTACAAGTCTTTACGACTCAATTTAGCGGATGGGAAATAAAACAAGCAGGGTGTCTGAGCTCTGGAGGCTGAGATGAGTTAGAGGTGCTCCCTGAAATGTCGGAGAGCGCTGAGAGGTGGCATGGGGGTCGTGGATCAGATGGAGAGCAGGGAGGGACGAGGAGGAGATGTCGGTGGCGATGGGAGGGTAATCAAGCAAATTTATTCGGATCAGCGTCAGTCTTTTCGCTTCACATCCCAGAAGCGTGGGGCCTGCACCGAAAGAAATGTTGCTTTAAACCGTTCTAAAAAATATGTGACACCTTAATGTTTTAGTTTCTCTCATGTTAGATTTATGCGTTGAGTGAATTTGGAGTCAAAATGTACCAAATTTTCCCTTAAATAAAGACAAAATGTGGCATTCACACATTTACATCCTTACAAACTTAATATTTCACCCCGTAAAACCTGATATTAATCATCTTAGTCAACTACACGTTTTACTTTAGATGAAACTAACAAACTAACAAAATGATTGATGACATTTTGAAGCAACATTCTGAATTTTTCTCTAGTCAAAGTTTTGATTCTCTTCAAACTATAATTATTATTCATCAGACTAAATTGGATTTCCATCTCTGAAGTCATCCAGTCCAGAGCGGTGGGGTTATCCCAGGTACTGGCTGGGGGGGCAGCTTGTCAATTCAGGGGTGGATTTGAACCTGGAACCTTCAACTACTTCCTAAGTAACATACTGTATAATATTACACTATTTGTTTCATACAACATTGTTTTTCACATAAAATGAAAAACTGATTTTGTTGTGATTTAAATATACTTTTAATGTGACATAAAACTGAAATCTAACTTCAACCAGCTCGGGTTTAATATCAATAAATCATTTAAGTCGAAAATGTGTGGATGTCCTGTAAAACTGTTAAAAAACCATTAGATATTAGATATTAGACAAGTATTTTCAACTGAAATGAATAAGTTAGACATCAAACGTTTTAATCATGAGGTCATGTGACACAGAATCTCTGGTATGTGGCGAAATGACTGCATCCAATTTTGCTTTTGTTTTTATTTAACTTTTTCGGTGACTTAATTATGGGGCAGCTAATTAAAACAAAGATCCATTGGAGTGATGATTAAATGCAGTTTTGTCAGGGGGGGCTACCATCGAGGACCGACGCAGGCCTTAATCTGATCTCTAATATTCAGAGTACGTTTTATTAAACTAGTAGTGAGGAAGAAAAAAAACGATTGACATACTTTTTTTTTCATTTTCCATGTGTCCTCCATACCGGCTGAATATTTCCGGCTGGCTCTGATGCTGTGGAAGCGTCTCCCTCCCCAGAAATACCTCCTCTCCTTTCACTCGCCTCTCTCTTTCTATAGTTCAGACCGATTGGGGGCGCGGACGCCCAGGGAGGGAGCAGAGGGTCGGTAATTAAAATTCTGTTCAGCATGACAACGCCTCATTTTTTGGTCACACGTGGCATGAACGCGGGATCACTGCGGGGACAGCAGGAGGTAAGACGACGAGGCTGCGAGGGGTCTGACGTGGAGGATGCACCACCTCAGGGTGCAGAACCTTCACGCTCGTCAGTGTGGGCACGCTTTTCAGATGTTTTGATGCACTCTTCCGTAGAGCTGAAAACTAAACACGTGTATGTCATACCTTCGCACAGGAAGCCTGCATGGGCTGACTTCATGATGTGTTTACTCGTTGAAGGTGGGGTGGGGGCGGGGGGGGGGGGGGCAACGCAGAGCCTCCTGGGACACGGTCCACTGGGTCCTTCAGCTGCTGTCACTCAGCCATCATCCCCCTGACATCCCCGTATCCCAGAGCCCCCTGCTCCGATGGCAAAACAAAGACAGCCACCGCAGCTGCATCTAGAGGGAGCATCATCCTCCACCAGTGTTTAACCTCTGCAGCTGCAGCTTCTCCCCATCTCTGCCTCTTCCCTCCACCCACCCTCTCTCACACTCTCCTTCATCAAAGCATTCCTGGCTATTTGGTTCCCCGGCTCAGCGGAGAGTTATTGCTCATGACAACGATCACGGTCGTTTATTTCTTCTTCTCCTTGCAGCCCCTGCCTCTGTATGCATGCGGGGCTTGTATTACCCCATGATATTCAAGCGCTCTCTATTAAATATGCATGAGCCCTGGAGATGAAAATTAATTTTGGGAATGTTCTCTCTGCCTTCTCTCCTCTCGCTCTCTCTTTGAATGTTCAAATGTGCCTTCATCTGCCTTTGGATCAAGTCTTGAATTCATTATTTCATTTGCCAGCGATGGTGTAACACAACACGATACGCGGGCGTACGGCGATGGAGCAATATTGATTCAGTTAAAGCCGGGGCCAAACCAAAACAAAGCAACGCCGACCAAAGCGCACGTCGCAGGAAGCAAGTTTCCACAGATTCACCAAGTTTATGAATAAGTTTGCCCTGAGCCCTTATCGTTTATGAATATTTAGCTTCATAAAACATGAAAATCTCACATTGAATTATGCATGTATGAAGCTGTGAAGATCTGCTGCAGCTCTCTCCTGAGTTTCTGCGCTCCATCATCTTCTTTTATCCTCCTGCCCATGGCGACCTTCAGACTCCGTCGCTGCGTTTGTGTGTGGGTGCTTTCACGCCGCCGTCCACTCAGCTGCCCGGCCAACGACAGGATTCCTCGCTCTGGAGGAGTCTGAGGAGAGGAGACATCAAAACTGTGGCAGAGAGGAATAGGCAGCTTCAGCAGGTCGTGTGGGAGTAAAGCCAACCAAAGTTGAAAGATGAAATAAAACCGCTCTGGTCGCATACAGTCATATTCAAGAAAACAGTTCTTATCTAATTGTGTTAATGGATTATTGTTGCATAATTGTTCAACTTTTGGATCTACTTTTATTTCCTCCAAGAGGAATGCAAATTAGTCAGACTAGAGATTTTTGTGATTCATGAAAATTCATGGTCAGGGTCAAAACAGAATACTGCTCTTTAAACAAGAAAGAGAAAAAAAAAGAGGAAAAATTCATTAATTAATTTGATTACAAAAAAAATGATTTAAGATAAATGCACAAACACATGTAGACATATTCACAAGTATACACATACATGCATGCAACAAACGTTCATAATTCATACAACACTCTTGATTTCACAGCTTGAGAAAAATTCCAGAATTATAGTCCGTGATTCCACTTTTTCCTTCAAACTTTAATGAATTGATTTTAAAATCACATTTCAACTCCCACATAAATATTTTTTTCTTTTTTAGCTACACATACAATATCCCCTTCCCCCCACAGAATCTATCCCCTTCCCTCCAGGACAAACTGATCCTTCTACACACACCACACTACACAAAACCATTTACACATACCCACTGGAGATTTCTTTCAAACGCTCGTACCCGCGTCATCCTCTCCTGTTAGATTTGTGTCTGTCTTTCAGGAAGGTTAAACTATATCTACAGATTTCTATGAGACCTGGTGAGAGAGTGTGACAGGAAGGGTCCGTTGATAATTCGGAATTAAATACAGATAAAAGGGTGGATACGGGAAAGTTCCCTTTTATAATTTTTGACCACACTCTAAAATGAAACCTGGTAGAAGCTGAAGCTTCGCTCCCGCAGTTCAATCCCTGAAAAGTGGGGGATGTTATGGAATCATCATGGCTCCTTTATCAAAAACAGTTTCATGGATCATTTTCAAATATCATACCCATAAATACCTTAGTGCGAGGAAGAACTGCAGTTATTTTGGGAAAGTTTGGTTTTATATTTCCGACACTAGGTGGCGCTTTATCTCCAGTTAAATTTCCAGGGCCATTATTTTTGAAATATTGGAACGATTTAATCTAAATTAGGTGCACATGAATCGTCTCGAGGATATCTGTCTTGTATAACTTATGACTTACTTCAAATGTTCCTATTTCATTCTCCAGGGGGAGCTGTCTATGAAAAACACAGTTTTTTACACATAACTTCCTGACCGTTGGTCTGATTCAGTCCAACTGTGTCGCGGATGAATCGACCCGAGAAAATCTATCTTGGAAATTTCATTTTTTTACTCCAGTTTTTCATATTTTTCTCACTAGGGGGCGCTTTTATAATGAAAAGAGACGTTTTTCTCTGCATAACTCAAAAAATATTTTATGGAACATTTTCTGCAAGATAATTTTCCAAATATGACTAATAATATGACTAATAATATGACTCATAATATGACTAATAATATGACTCATAATATGACTAATAACATGACTAATAATATGACTAATAATATGACTAATAATACGACTAATAATATGACTAATAATACGACTGGTGCGAGACAATGTAATAGAATGTGTTTATAACAACTATCGATAAAGTGATGAGTATCGGTGAGGAAGAACCTGCGAACATAAGTCCGATTATAGGCCTTCAGCTTTTAAGATATCACAGCTAATATTAGGTTGGATTTAATCCATAAGAAGAGACCTTTAGATTAATGTATTGAGTCTCACCATTGGAATACTGACTTGAAGCGTCTCTATCTTTAATAAAGACGTTTTTTTTTGCTTGTAAGCAGAACTATATAACAATTTAAACATGTCGTGTTTCAGATGTGACACTTATATGGAAGTTTTAAGAAGCCTAGCAAAAATGTTTTCATCACAAAGTCACAAAATTAGGGGCAGTAAGATGAAGCAATGAGATTTTAAATGTCAGCTGAGCTGCGGAGTCGGGTTTTAATGTTCTGTGTGGTGTCGTTTCCTACACGAGCTTTGGGCTGCTGAACCCAAAGCCCAGCATTCCCTCAGACCGGGTCTATCTGCATAACTGCATCTTTCATGAGGTTTGGTCAATGCCCAATCCATACTGTATACCTCTGTGTGTGTGTGTGTGTGTGTGTGTGTGTGTGTGTGTGAGTGACTGTGGGTGTCTATGTGTGTGTGTGTGAGTGTGTGTCTGTTTTTGTATGTGTGTTTGTGTCTGTGTGTGAGTGTGGGTGTCTGTGTGTGTGTGTGGGTGTGTGAGTCTGTTTGTGTATGTGTGTGTGTTTGTATGGGCGTGTGTGTGTGTCTGTGAGTGAGTGTGTGTTTCAGTGTGTGTGAGTCTGCGTACGTGTGATTGTGTGTGTTTGATTGTTTATGTGTGAGTCAGTGTGTGTACCTGTTATTGTGTTTGAGTGTAGGAGTATGTTTAGGTCCTTGAGTGTGTGTTAGTGTGTTTGTGTGCGTGTCAGTGTGTGTGGGCGAGTGCTTGTGTGTAGGTGTGAGTGTAAGTGTTTGTGCGCATGTGTTTGAGTGTGTGTAGGGGTGTGTGAGTCTGCGTTCGTGTGTGTGTAAGTGTTTGAGTGTGTGAGGAACAGCATTACATATTTTTATCTCATTATTCTTTTTTGCTTTATCTTTGTGTCTGTCAAGGTGTGTGTTTCTACAAAATACACAAAACCCAACCTGTCAAAGACGTCTCATCCGGGTCAGCACCTGACTGATGCAGCTTTTTTGCTTTGTGCTGAATTAGCACCATCTCCCGTGTCTCTTCATCACCTGCTTGGCTGCTGCTGGTGGCGCCGGCACCTTGTTCAAGCCCGGTCAATATCAGCAGAGAGGGGTGGGCCGCAGAAGTTGGTCGGCGGACGCAGCAGCTCTTATCAGGGAAAGTGCTTTTTGATTAGTGTTTATGGCTGCCACTGAATAGCCTTTAGCTTTCCCGCTGGTTGAACCTGTTATATGTGAATGTTTGCGCGCTGCTCAGCTCAAGGGCATGTGAGCAATTCATCTCCTTGAAACAGATACATCGGCTGTGCGGCGACAAACCGGTTTTATTTCTAAACCGGCTACTTACCCTTTAACCTCTGCTGTTATTCTGTGAATGCTGCTGGATGGTGGAGGAGCGGCGGCCGGAGCAGCAGAGTGTCGGCATGTCGGCGCACAAGCATGCGAGGACCGAAGGAATGAAGCTTTTCTTGTCGTGCATTCTCCCGCCGTGAGCCGCTCAGGAGCCGCTCACGGCCCGGAACGCCGGGCTGCGACACCCGTTCTCCAGAAACCCCTGGCATCTGGTGCAACAGACAGCCTTGCATGTTAATGCAGAGTTAATATTGTTATTATGAACTGCGAGTGACTTCGCATGTTAGTGAGCGCTCTGTCAAATTAACGTCACTTCCATTAACACCGCTGTCTATCTTGTATCACGACTGCGCCGCAGTCAGACTCACAATTGCTCCGGCACACAAAAGGAACACACACCTCACACTGGAAAAACATCCGCCGCCAAAATGAAGTCAAGAAATACTGAACACAAAGGGTTCTTAGTTTGTAACAGATATTACGAAATCTGACAAAGGAAGCATCGATTATTTGCCGGCGTAGGATTTCTTTCAGTGAGATGTTATTTGGAAGTGAGTTGAGAAATCTCGTTCTGATCTATATTTTACAACTTTAAGGATGTATTTAGTCTCATATTAAACCAAAAGTTAGCTTTTAGTTCATTTCCTTTCATGTTAATGTCGTCATTATCGGGTACATATAACTTATTCTACTACAGGTGACGGAATTCTAGATTTAAGACCATCACGTACTGAAATAGGAGTAGATATTTAGATAGATAGTGATATTAAAAGCATTTTACAGTGACATTTTGTGTCTGTATTCTGTATCTGACTGAATTGTTTCCGGTTAAAGGGATTGTGTCTCATATCGCGTTACATCGACTGGACTGTGGACAAATATACTCGGTAAGATTTGAGTTCTTGCAGGGCGTGAAAAGGCTCGCGGCTCTGCGTCTCCACGGCACAGACATATTCAAACACACACACACGAGCATCTTCCTCTGCAGAGGGGAGGAAAATGAATGTCCCGACTCATTTATCACGCCGCCTCAAAAGCACAGATGAATCCGGTGATAGAAATCTGTCCTGAGAAATGTCAGGAAGATATTAACTCCAATACATCACAGCGGCGCTGCAGCCTCTGTGCCGCTGCAGGCCCCGGCCGCCGGCCTCCAGTTAAACAAGGAGAAGATGTAACGTTAGTCAACTCTGAGCATGTGTCACACTGAAACGAGTAAATAAAGACACAAGTGACTCCCATCCAAAGAGTAACCTCCTAAATGATGCAGAGCAAATTTCATCAGCGCTCCAATGCCATTCTTTACATGCGTCTGATGACGGGGAGGTGCGGGCGAGTGAACGAGAGGACTTGGGGAAATTGCCTTTTCATGTAGATTTCACTAATCGCTTCCCTAACAAAATACGGCAGGCTTGTATTAATAAGTAAGTTCAGGCTCAGTGGACAGATAGCGTGAAACGGCGCGGGGGCTAATGGAATCGAGGGCTTTCCATGCCTCCCTGGGTGTCTTAATTGTCAAAAGGGGATTCTCAGAGGAGTCTTTCGCCACTCTCCTAATGGATTGTGGGAAGGCTAAATTGGAGTGCGACTCGCTGGGCTTGTTTTAGGGCCACAGCTTCTCTGGTGTGTGCAGAAGTGGATCAAATCCCTGATCCTGTGTTTCTGAAAACAGGTCCTGTGATTCACTCCTGTGTGTTTGGCAGCAGAAGCCTGTGTCTCTGATCCAGCCAGCAGGGACTCACATCTGAAATCTTTCACCTCCACTGTTCTCTGCTCTTTCATCTCTCTCTGGATATGCATCTTTGTGCGTATTTATGTCTGCAAGGATTTATATGTTCATAAATATGCACTCCAATCTCCACCTTTAGGAGTTATTGGCTCCCTTTGCTAATGTAATTACAATAGCTTTATATTGATGCGCGTCATCGCCGGCGCTGTTCACTAGTTATTACAGCGTTACAACTGCCGACCGCCACGGTTCATCAGAGGGGAAATTCGGCGGTGTTTAGGGAATCCATGAGCGATAGAGAATGTGCTTTTAATCTAGAAAGGTCAATGTGCAGTGTTGGCTATTTTGGAGATTCAGCCTCTGATGAGAATCAAGGAGTGAGGACCCTTCATTTGCAACCTTTAATCAGTCCAATGAGATCAGTCTCACATGTGATTGTAGAGGAAAATAAAGCAGGGGCAGAAATGAAATGGTAATTAGTATTGATTACCTATGGGTATATGACCCTGCCGTCTCTCCTTGCATTCTTAAATCCACCCAAATTATTGGTTTTGCTAATTCTGTGCTTAGAGAGATGCTGGCAGTAACATGAAAATACCCCCACAATGCCAATAGGGGTCCTAGAAAATGATTGCAGTGGAGGCGTGGGTGTGAGCGGGGAACCAAGCACACTGGTTTAAGTTAAGGATGATAATTATTCCGGGAGCCTCTGAAGAGAATTAAGGTGATTCAGGTGGCTTTGTCTTCAAATTACACTTTGCGCTGGCACACAGTCACCGAGAGATGGCCTCAGCCCGGGCATGTAATCATGTAATTACTGGCAGCTAAGACCGAAAAAAAGGTCTGTTTAGGGAAGTAGCAGTCCAATTACATATATACACAATTAATACACCCATGGGATATTGAAATTTTCTCTTAAATGATAAGATTAACTCCTAATTATTCCTACAGACACACACAAAAAAACGGCCTCACGGTTAATCTACTTTTCAGAATTTGAAGCCACCATCCAGTCGTGCCGTGAAGAGCATCAGCGGACAGACTGATGGAGGGAATTGTCATGATGCACCCGATGAACTCCACCACGCAGGAGGCAATGGCGCTCCCTCGCCATCTGCTGGCTTCAAGCTAGAACGTAAAACATCAATGTGGGCTTCATTATTTGTGGTTTCATACTCGAATATTTCTCCCCATCTTCGTTGATAAGAATGCAACCCCCTTTAAATATGAAACGTTTATTCCGACCGATAATGTCGGTATCACTTCCACGGAATGTGAAAGGATAATCAGAGCGACTGTCCAACTTTCCTCCCCTTTTTAAATCCTCTGCAGGACGCACACAGATAAAAGAAGCCCCCTCAGCCCTGATGATGGGTTCTGTAGATATGTTTAGGCAGCAATAAGAACATAAGAAACATTCATGTTAGAAATTAGTGATGTCCCGAGATTCATGTGGAAAACGACTATCCCAGACATAAATGTGGATTATTGTGTTGAACACCAACAGAACAACCTCTTTAAAACCAACAGAACAAGCAGAAGCCCCCGAACAGCTCCTACAGGAAGCCTGAGACCCAAACTGAGCCAGAATGACTTTATCTCTCTAGTATTTGGGGATTTTACCCTCAAGGAACGGTATTAAAAAAAAATCACCATCATCTTACAGCAAAGCTAATTCTCACGTTTTGACATAATGAAGCAGCTCTTTGTATATTTGTTGTCCTGGTTGTTCATCTGTTTGTTTGTGGACAACGTAAGCCTGTTTACATTCGTTTTCCAGATTATACATGATTTTCAAAAACGGTTATTTGCCTTAGTAAGCGGGAGAATTTTCTCAGCTCATACCAACCACTCAGCCAGAACATTCAGAGACACGGGAAGGAATCTGGAAAGTATCTTGTAAAGAAAACTCTGGAGTAGAATTATGAAGTACCTTAAAACGAAAATACTCAAGCATCTTGAATTCTTACTTAAGTTTATTACTTAACTGACTGTGTAACAGTCAACACTAACTTATTTTTCTTCTCCAACCTCGAAATATGTCTTCAGAATTCTAGCGAAGAGCCAAAAACCTCCGAAGATACCAGAAGTCTCAGACTGTTTTTAAAAAGGATGTGGATAAAATGTTGCAGAAGGTATTTGGAATAGTTCAACTGGATAGAAGGCGGCTGTGAGGAGACAACACAACAGTCTGTTTATGGTCGTTTGGAGTTATTTAACTGTCTGAGAAGCGATGTCAAAAGTCACTTCAAACAGAGGCTCTGACCCGGAGACCCGGAGACCCGGAGACCTGGAGACCTGTCACCACTGGGCAGAATATATATTTTCAAGTTCTAGTGACGATTCACCCCAACAGATATCAAAATGTAAAGACTTCCTTTTTGGGAAATACAGATAAAATGCTGCATAAGGACTTTTAAATATTTCCATTAGATAGAAGGTCGCTGCAGCTGTAATAAAGACTGTAAAACAGGTATATCAGGGAGTAACTAACTAAATCAATCAATACGGCGACACTGTTCAACACGGCACACTTCTCAAGTGTGATTTTTATTCTGTGGGAAACATTAGTCTCTTACACATCTAACATGTTGGTGCAACATGACAGACAGCTAGTCAGTCCAGCAGTGTCTACAGGCAATAAGGTTATCCATGTTTACAAGCAACATAAACAGTGTCGACGAGATAAATATTAGTTTGAGTGTCAAGCACAGCAGGCAGTTCTTCTGACAGTAGAACTCTATTGCATCTGTCTCACAAACTTTCGCTGAACCTCACACGGGTTTCTGTGCAAATACTCACACACACGCAGACGTGGTTCCTTACAGAAGTCGAGTTGATCTATTCTGACCTCCTGCAGCTCTGAGCCGCTCCCAGCACCCGCAGACAGAGAAAGTGCAATTTCAAAAACATGGTGATACTAAACATCCAGGGCGACAGGGACACACAGACGCACGGGAGCTGTTTGTGTGTGTGTGTGTGTGTGTGTGTGCGTGTGTGTGTGTGTGGGAGTAGGTGTGCGTTTGACGTAAGAAACACTGCGGTTAGCTTACATCTCAAGAGTTTGTCAGGACAGAACAGGGAGGAGTGATCGGAGGAAATGAACACAAACATGTTGTTACTGCAGCTCCTACAGACTCACAGACTCTCAGGCACACACACAGACTCTGTGGGCCCCTGGAGGAACTGGTCCTCACATGGCCACCGAGGCATCGGACTCTTTAGGACGGTTTCGGACGACGTGCTCCAGCTGCCCAGAGTCTGAGACGTCGTAGCTGGTCTTGTACTTGGCCAGGATTTTCATCAGAGGACGGAGCTTCAGCCACCACTGCTCCTTGGGGATCCTGTGACTGGACACAGATGCAGAGATCTTCACGTCTTCAGAGGTCTTAATTTACACAAGTACACAAAAGTCTTGATTCTGGGGTTCCTGTGGGTTTAAACGAGTTAAATCTTATACGTTTTAAGATCTTTTTAACGTGATTAGAAATGAAATATAGCTGCATATCAGCTAAACGTGTGGCAGATATGAAGGGGTGTGTCAGAATACCAGTAAGTGACAAAGTCAAAGAATTTACTCACGGAACTATGAGCACAAAACGATACAATTCTACATAAATGAAAGATCAAATCTGATCTGGACTACATGGATATATGACTGCAGGAGAGACGTGTTCGGTTGATCATGGATGAGTCAGATGAGCCGGTCTTAACATGTGGAATTAGTCATCTGGAGACAAATCCCCTCAACATCCCCCCAAAACTGTGCAAGAAAAGCATCAGTATGTAACGTAGAATGGTGGATATTGTTCTGGATTCATGCCATGATATATACATATATATATGTATATATACGTATATATATACATATATACACGTATATAGCACCAGACCAGAACATGTCCACCATTAAAGCTCACATTTCCATGAAGCAAATAACATGGAATAAATAACATTTGTAGAACATTCAAAACATCCAAAGGCAAACTGAGCTATCGACGCATCATATGTACGATATTTGGTGAACAAAGTGTAATTCCCAACAGATTCTCGGAACGAAAATGATTTCAGATGGATGGAGGACTGTATCCCCCTGTCGGGGCACAGCACAACGCAGAAAAGAAGAATATTCAGCGTGACTATTTCTTTCTGTTTATTATTAATGTCATCATCAGCACAACTGATGATGACATTAATAATAATGTGACTCATATTGAGTACGGCTGCCACTGCCTGATCTACAAGCAGACATCATTCAAGTTTGATCTGATTAAATCTAGCGAGCACTGCATGAATGTGAAATTAAGTTTTAGAGTGATGTATGCAATCCGGGTTCAGGTTAGGGTTAAGTCTTCCATAAGAAGACAGGATGGTCCAAATCAATGCAGCAGAGGATCACATTTCATGTGCTAAAAAAAAGGATTGAAACCTGAATGTTCCATTATGTCACTCTGTATGACGTGGGTCAAACCTCTGGCATTTGAATACCTGAACATCTCCCCACTAAGTTGTTACTAAAGGCTTTGCCTCAAAAACCTTCACTGTCGAGGCCAAAGGGAATATAAGCTCAGGTGTCAGATGTACATCATGATATCATCAGTGTTACTTTCCCAGACTGGAGACCTCAGCAGACATCACGCAAGTCCCTTCAAAGAGTTCCTGTGATGAACAATCTAGTCCTCAGGTGTTAAACAGGTGGGGTCTTTAAAGTCACACTCACACAAAGTCGGTCTCATCCTTGAGTTGTACGACAGGCTGGAAGACCAGAGCCCTACGCCGCATCCCCAGCAGGCAGCAGGAGTCCTCGCTGTTAGCAAACACCCGACCTGCAGGGGAACATGGCTGCATCAGAGGAGGAGAGGAGTAACGCTCTGTAGGTGTCTGCAGGCATGCAGCAGCAGAGAGCAGATATCTGGCAGCAGCTATGGGGGGCTGTAATGTAGAATGATGATTGCTGTTCCACATTGTAAATAAATCTACTTTGTGTGGCTCTACAGGAGGACTACGATGAGGTGGAGCAACTTAAACAAAGAGAAAAACTAAATACAAACACAAGACGTTGCCTAAACTGTCACAGCTAAAAAGCAACATAAAGCATCATGGGTATATAAAAAGGGATGTGGGGAGAAGCGGGAAACAGAAAAGTGGGCTATTTATTCCCATGCTTATCTATTTCCAATCCACATATCTCAGATGACTAAAGGAGTAGAAATAGAAAGCATGGTGCCGGCTGATGGCGTTCTAAGGCGTGGACACGTCGTAGCTACACCAGCACAGAGTCCGGCTGTGTGGATCTATAACACGACACAGGCGACACAGACAGGGACATGGAGCTATATATTAAGATGGAGATGGTCATGGAGCCAGATTTAAAAATAGATTTACCTTCATCTTACGTCATCCATGTTTATGGGAAGTAAACATAAAGAACAAACAGGAGGTTTAACTTTAACGACACAAGAAGTGTTACCTGAAGACAAACACGTCACTCACCGCTGAAGACTCTGAATACATTCCAGTCACTTCCTACTTAAACTGAATATGGCGGATCAATAAGTCATTTCCTTTAAGAAAAGCATCTAAACGGCCGACGGAGTGACTCCATGACAGATCCGGGTAAAGGTTGGTTCCACGACAGTCACAGCTCTGTAGGTCGGGAGGAGAGGAGAACATTGAGCTCACCATGTCTGAACGTCTCCAGCAGCTTCTTGGTTATCCACTGCATCGCCTTGGCCGAAATCTTGGTCCCAAAGTTACGGTCAAATGGAGACGGTGCTCCTCCCTTCAAAAAAATGAAAATGTAACAGAAAAGGTGGAGGTAAACTTAAATATACCTGCCAGGGGGAAAATTTGTGGCACAGACAACAGAAGGAAAAACATTCCAGATGAAACAATAGTTCCAGTAAATGATTGAAAAGTAGCAGCAGAGACCAATTCATTCTCTGGCCTACATCTCTGACTTTGTCCAGTCAGGAAACATGATTGACATCTATGAGGCGAAGCCTCTCAAAATCAGAACTGTAAGTCTAGTTGCCTCAGATTCCAGATTTACGGGTTAAAGGGACTCAATAGTTCATTCTCCTATCAGAAGTGTGAACATTAAAACCTCTGAGCGTTCGATAAAAGAACCAGTGTTGACGGGCCTCTTCACAGATGTCACCGATGTGTGTGTCATATGTTTTCATGATGTGAATCTACAACCGTAGATCAGACTTCATGGGAATGTTTTTCATTCACGCCGTGAATTCCATTGTTTTTTCTCATTTTTATTGTGACGTGACATTTCTTATTACTTTAATTTCTGTTCCCATTTCTGTGGAAGTAAAAGTACAGACAGCGTGTAGTTTTGTTTGCTATGACATTTTATTCATATATTCTTTTCTTTGTACAAGTACACCACTGTACTTTGTACAAGTGCTGGCTCTCTCTCAGCATCACCGCGTGACTCTTCTCCTGACCGTAACCTTCTCCGGAGGGTAATGAACGAGGACCACTTTAATTCTGGGCAAGGAATCAACTGATGCCTCAGACATGCAGGGCAGAGAGTAAGGGACCGCAGGAATATTGTCACTGCTGCCGGCTGGCGGACATTACCAGAGCATCGGACTATTGCTACCAGTGTCTTCAATGTATTCTTCTCTTCATGCTCAGCAGTGCGGCGGTACGTACCTGCTGCATGTGACCCAGCACGTTCTTCCTGCAGTCAAACACTCCCTTCCCTTCCTCCGAGTACAGCTGGTAGATGAAATCAGTGGTGTAGTTTTCATTTGAGTTCTCGTTCCTACACACAAACAGGACTACATGTTTACAGAAGAAAGATCATGAGCACTGTTCCTCCTAGAGGGACTCCTCAAGGCAAGAGCTCCTCTCTAACTTCATGTTATAGAAACATGAGTATATTAACAAACTGAGTTCATGTGTAGTTGTTTTACCTGAGGACCAGTCCTCTCTAACTTCATGTTATAGAAACATGAGTATATTAACACACTGAGTTCATGTGTAGTTGTTTTACCTGAGGACCTGTCCTCTCTAACTTCATGTTATAGAAACATGAGTATATTAACACACTGAGTTCATGTAGTAGTTGTTGTGTTACCTGAGGACCTGTCCTCTCTAACTTCATGTTATAGAAACATGAAGTTAGAGAGGACAGGTCCTCTCTAACTTCATGTTATAGAAACATGAGTATATTAACACACTGAGTTCATGCGTAGTTGTTTTACCTGAGGACCTGTCCTCTCTAACTTCATGTTATAGAAACATGAGTATATTAACACACTGAGTTCATGTAGTAGTTGTTGTGTTACCTGAGGACCTGTCCTCTCTAACTTCATGTTATAGAAACATGAAGTTAGAGAGGACAGGTCCTCTCTAACTTCATGTTATAGAAACATGAGTATATTAACACACTGAGTTCATGCGTAGTTGTTTTACCTGAGGACCTGTCCTCTCTAACTTCATGTTATAGAAACATGAGTATATTAACACACTGAGTTCATGTAGTAGTTGTTGTGTTACCTGAGGACCTGTCCTCTCTAACTTCATGTTATAGAAACATGAGTATATTAACACACTGAGTTCATGTAGTAGTTGTTTTACCTGAGGACCAGTCCTCTCTAACTTCATGTTATAGAAACATGAGTATATTAACAAACTGAGTTCATGTAGTAGTTGTTTTACCTGAGGACCAGTCCTCTCTAACTTCATGTTATAGAAACATGAGTATATTAACACACTGAGTTCATGTAGTAGTTGTTTTACCTGAGGACCTGTCCTCTCTAACTTCATGTTATAGAAACATGAGTATATTAACACACTGAGTTCATGTAGTAATTGTTCTTGTTTTACCTGAGGACCAGTCCTCTCTGAATGCTGGTCTTCATTTTCTCTGTCAAGTGCTCAACATTCGCCTGTGGGAATAAACAGTGAAATGTGATTTTTACTACCAGATGGCATGACAGCAGAGCACATCCCAGAATAAGCCTGAGCACCCTCTAGTGGTTAAATATTACGTGTTAGCAGAGCTAGTGACTCACCTGCAGCTCTCTGATATCAAAAGGCTCCTCGTAGATATAGGCAGCATCAGATCCAGCAGCCAGACCTCCCACAGTGGCCAGGTAGCCACAGTAGCCCCCCATGGTCTCAATGATGAAGACGCGTCTCTTCGTCCCACTGGCTGACTGCTTAATCCGGTCACAAGTCTGAACCATGAACATATGCTCAAAAGTCAGTTTACAGTCACTGATTATTACTCATTAATCATCACAAGGCGGAATATTAGAGAAAATTTACATCAACATGCCAGACAGGAAGTTTGGTGCCGGAGGTCATTTAGTCTTAACGTTATACATTCCATGTAGAAAAACAATTCTCTCAAGGCCAGCATGCTTATTCTTAGTCTGCAAAAGTCTCTGCATTTAAACATTTCAGGCATATTCGTGCTTAAAGACAGCGCCAGTCGACTGGAGTCCTGCATGAGGACTCCAGTCCTATATATATATATATATATATATATAT
>VRLP01003675.1:0-60504 GCA_009660295.1 Lophius piscatorius | reverse complement strand
GTGACCAGAGAAGGTAATACTGGTTATGGAGGAAGACTGGGTCTGATGTGGGGTGCCAATTAAAATAGCTTCGGTTTTGGAGCTGTTCAACTGGAGAAAGTTGTTTTTCATAGACACCTTTATCTCCTCTAGACAAGCGCGGAGAGATGACAGGGGAGATGATGATGACGATGAGGATGGAGAGGCTGTGGAGGAACATGTGTCAGTTTTTATGTAGATTTGCGTGTCATCAGCGTAACAATGGAATGAGAGTCCATATCGACTGATGACATGGCCAAGGGGGAGCATGTACAGTATGAAGAGAATGAGGCCAAGGACTGATCCCTGGGGGACCCCACAGGTGACGGTGTGTGTCCGGGACTTTGAACTTCCAAGGGAAATGTATTCTGTTCTGTCAGTGAGGTAGGATCGAAACCAGTTTAGGGCGGTGGCAGTGAGTCCAGTGGTGTGATGTAGGCGGTGTAGGAGTATTCCATGTTCCACAGTGTCGAAGGCAGCAGACAAATCAAGGAGAATCAGGAGGGAAGGTGAACCAGCATCTGCTGCCATCCGTAGGTCATTTGTGACTCTAAGCAGAGCTGTTTCTGTGCTGTGGGCGGAGCGGAAACCAGACTGAAAGGTTTCAAAGAGGTTTTAGGAATAATTTGAATTAAAGACCGTGGGTATAGACCATAAAGACATGTTTTCACATCATTTTACACTTTTTTTGAAAATGTGCCAATAATTCTGGGGGTCACTGCGTATATATATGCTATCAATAAAAGTATATTATTATTATTATTATTATTAGATTTAAAAAAACAGCATCAAAATGCAGAGCTAAGTTAGAAAGAGTTACACTGTGTTATTGGATGGATGTGGCTATTGCTGATGAATACAGCAAATATCTGAATTGATGGCCACCAACCTTGAGAGCAGGAAATTAAAACCCAGCAGGTGTTAAAGGTGGGTAAGCAGAGGATGTGAGAAATCAACTACACGTCTAAATTTGCTAAATGAAAGCCTTCCTGATAGAAAATTTGCCAACTCGATGAGGAAATTTTAACAACAATTTGTCATCTGTTTTGTCAAAATGTCAACATTTTGACAGAACAGTTTTAAAATAATTACGTTGGTTTAAGTTTTAAAAATCTAATGAAATTGAATAAGACAAATTTGTTTAAATTTCTTGAAATAAATTTGGAATAAATTTGAAGTACATTTTGGAGAGGGCAGAGCTATGTGTTTATAGTTACCTCCCTCAAAGAGCTCTTGTTTTTAGCTTTGATTACCTGTATGTGAGCAAGATTACGGAAAACCTAATGGACAGATTTAGTTAGAACTTTGACCAAAGGTAAGTTTTGACATATGCTAGGGATCACTTTTTCTTAATCATTACATATAGGGCACTTTTAGAGATTTTTCTGCAATAATTATTTAATTAATGGATGAATTTGCAGGAAATATCACTAAAATCTTAATTCTATACCATGGGAATAATTTTCTAGTTCTTTGGGGACTCATTTTTGTCCACAAACAAAATTTCTCCGAAACTTTTCCTACAATTCCTATGATTAAGAGAAGAAGATATTAAGATAAGATAAGATAAGATAAGATAAGATAAACCTTTATTAGTCCCATAACGGGGAAATTGCAAGGTTACATCTGCAAGAGCATATTACAGAATAACATTATGTAAAATTAAATTAAATTAAATTAAATTAAATTAAATTAAATTAAATGTGCAGTTGTGGACATGTTGAGTAGTGTAAAAGCACACTTAAAAAAAATATATAAATACAATAACGAAAAAAAAGACAAGTAACTAAAGAAAAATGCTCAAGGGGGGCGGGAGCTGCTATAAAAGGGGGCCACACACGAGGGGCGCCAACATATAAATAACAACAACATCTTTTCATCAATATGATGTCATGTGAGACAAATAACGGTGAGAAGAGCTGTTTGAACGCTTTCATACCAGCTCCAAGAATTATTGTCATCAAGTTATCGTTTCCTCCACAAAGGAGGTTAGGATTCCATCTGCATTGGTTATTTTTGCAGGATTACTCAAAAGTACTTCTGGATTTCAGCATCATTTTGTGGTAGCTTTGGGTTTCATCAGTTTTCCCCACCATCACAAAAAACTAGTAAACTGATTTCCCCTAAACATCCTGGTGGGGTGGAGTAAGGATAGCAAACAGATACACTATTTTTTCCACTGACTTTATTTTTTCTCCAGATGGAACAGCTCGAGGCAAGATACTGCCTTGCTCTCTTCCCCTTTTAAGAAGCGTAAATGATATGGGTTTTCCCCCCCGGAGACCAGTTGCCTGTGTTCCCGATCGGCCAGCTGGGTTCATTGCAGGGAGGAAGCGCCATCATTTTAAAGCTGAGCGATTTCACCGGTTTGATCAACCAACATTTTATTTGAGGTTTAGCCCAAATTTGCACAGGGATGGTCCTAAAGCCTCATCACTGCTCTCCCCTAAAGGCCATCAGACTAGACGATGACATCATCACGTCTTTTGGCAGCTTTACATTCTATCCACATCGGGTCTCACTAAAATGTCAGACCTTCATCTACCCAGAATTCATTAATAGCTGTTCTTCAGTCGCACAGGGGTCAATTATAATGAAGACAGTAAGTTGGTGTAACAATTGTGGAGATGTCGGAAAATATTTTAGGATTATTATGTGATTTATGAGAAGTAATGAACCGCAATATTTGTAGTTTTCTAATTTATGGTAAATCATTTTATTGGGATAGATTCTACCATTAAAGTTAAATGAATTATACAATATTAGAAAGACAGTTCGGGCATTTGCCATGTTTTATGTAATTATAGTTCTAATTTAAATGATTACTTAACATTCTTTAAAAAATATTAATTAAACAAAAGTTTGTTCATTTATTAGCTAATCAAATATATATGTTTTGAGGACCCTTACACAATGTTTTAGTCTGGGACAAAACAAGCAGAACAGAAATATGAAAAAACAAATAGAAAGCCTTTATAGTCATTGAGATTGGATTACAACAAATGTTTGGTGAACTACGGATGGTACTTGAAATAGACAAATAAACATAATACAAAGAAAAAAGAAAAAACAATAAATGGACATGAGTCAATAACTCCAAACAGTATAAAGCACACATGGAAAGCTGGGATGAACATACAGTTGAAAGGGTTGAAAGAAGGAGTTTGTGATTTACATTTAGACAGGAACTACTGGAATAAGACCAGTAAGTATGGATGTACAGTTTATTCCTTGCTCCTTGCTTTTACGTTGATTTAACTATTAGGGAACCACGGCGCCATAAGAGTCACAAAAAGTTTAAATGCTATGGAAAGTTCCTTGTACAGCTTCTTCTGGATTTTTAACTCCTCAGGAATCTAAAGCTCATTTTCAGCTTGTTTTTGTCACCACTGGTAGATTTTAATCAATTTAACGTTTCAAATGCTTTGATCACAGGTTAAGTATTCAAATGTTATCTCTTCCGACAACATATTTTGACATCAACCTGACAGATTGCATCACAGAATACAACAAATTCTGTGAGCACACCCCACTGCCAGCCCAGAATTCACGCTGCTTCCCCAACAATAAACCCTGGATCACCAGTGAGCTGAAAGGACTCCATAATTAAAAGAAACGGGCCTTCAGGTCTGGAGACAGGGACCAACTGAGGATCATCCGGCACCACATGAGTGACGAGCTGAGGAAAAGCAGAATTGTCTACAGGAGGAAGCTGCAGGCCAAACTACAGCAGGACATGGTGCATGGATGTGTGGATGGATGGGAATGAAAGAGATTCTGGGGTTTAAGGCGAGAGACAGACAACCAGCAGGCAGCGTCAAGAGAGCCAATGATCTAAACTCTATCTTGGTTTAGCTCTCCGGCATGGCTGGCTACTGACTGCCTGACAGATAGAACATAGAACAGTTTGTTGGTGAGTAGTACAGGAGCGCCACAAGGGAATATTCTGTCTCCTTGTACACTTCAGACTTCCAGTACAACACTGGGTCGTGCCATCTGCAGAAGTTTCCTGACGACCCTGCAGTGGTGGCGAGTATGAACGATGGACAAGAGGAGGGAGAAAGAGCAGTGGCTGATGATTTTGTGGAGTGGTCTGGAAGAAATCCCCTGCTGCTGAATGTAGCCAAGTCCAGAGAGCTGCTGATGGACTTCATGAGGAACAGGACAATCAAACAACCACTCTGCGTCCTGGGGGGGACGTCACAATGGTTAAGATTTACAAATACCTGGGTGTGGACCTCGACAACAGGCTGGAATAGAACATCAACGCTGAGGCTGTGTGCAAGAAGTGGATGAGCAGATTCTTCTTCCTGAAGAAGCTGATATCCCTCAATGTCTGCATGATGTTCGAGATCTTCTAAAGGTTTGTTGTCTCCAGTGCTCTCTTTTAAGCTGCAGTGTGCTGGGGTAGCAGCATCGGAGTGCCTTTGCACTAAAGCATTGCTAACAACATGCAACTTGCGCATGGACTCTGCATAGAGCACACTTTTAGTCTATGGTCATATTTATATTCTTGTTTTTATATTTTTAAATTGATGTTGTGTATGTGTTTATGGGTATTTCAAACTGCTGCTAATGCAATAAGTGAATTTCCCAATTTTCAAGTATTTCTAAGCCTAAGTCTCATTTCGAACAAATATGTATATATAAAATTTGTGATATGAAAGCAGCAAAAAATCAGCAAAGTTACAGTTTTGACATATGTAGTGAAAAGGGAAACTTTATGTAACAGTATAAAAAAAAACTGTCAAGCTCTGTTTTCAAATGAGTAAAAAATTACCTTAAAAATCCAATGTACAACAACAAATTTAGAAAAAAGTCAAATATATCAATATTTAAAACAAGTTAACTATTGTATTTCCATGTCGGAATGCCTGTTCAGCAATGTAATAACAAATAAACGTGGGGAAGCAACTATGAAAAAGGAAAATCTGTTTCCATAAGTCAAAAAAAACAAATATTTAGATGATTTATTTCCAAATGAAGGGGAAAAAAACGTAGAAAGATATATTCTATGTTCATATTTCTATTCATATTTCTATCATTTCAGATCTCTAACAAGGGGCAGCTTTTCAGAATTTATTTCCGAAATGTGTTTAATGATGTTCATATGATCTTTTTTATTTCCCACATAATGAAAATGGATCTGGGCTCTTATGATGTAACTACTTCTATAATTGTATATGTAAGATAAATAGTGAAATATATTAAGGTGGTATAAGGTTATTTTCTTTTTGCCGATAGAAAAAAGTTTTTTTTGAGAGGATCGTTTTTTTTTTTCATCTGATCTGATAAATATCAGATGTTTATTGCGGAACCTCGTTTCACCGGTATTTGTTCCCTCACGAACTCATTTCCTGTTTGAATCCCCAACACAGCTGGGCCATCAAAGCTACTGTGGTCGTTCTGAGATAACGAATGTTAATTTATCATAAATACTGATCAGAAATAATGATTCCTTACACCGTCAATATCAAACTGGCTGCTCGGACGTTGACCGGAACCTTAAATCTACAGAATAAAACCGCCGTAGATTGGTAAGTGACGTCTCTTCCCGTAGCAGTAGCTTCCAGCTAACTGCTCTATTTATTGACAGAAGATGTCAGAACTGCTGATTAATCTTAAAATATAATTGTGTCATTGTATTGTTTCCTTTAATTGATATTTGATGAAGGCTCCAGTATTTGTGGATGCCGATAATGAAATGATATACATTAAAGCGGTTAAAGATGCAGGGGCAATAAGTCATGTGATGTGATGATGATTTTCTGGGCCTGCAGTTTTATCCTTCATCTTATTATAATAATGACAATAAACTAAATGTCTTATAATAGATATTATGGCGTAATACATTTTGTAATAATTATCTGCATGGGCCTACCGTGTCAGTCTATTAAGGTATATTTTCATCAACAGATTCAGGTAAACAAAGATTTAATTACACGACAATAATTCATTTATTTCATAGATAAAATTCTCAACTCAGATGTTTTATTTTAAAGTCATGTTTCTTAAGACTTTGAAGATTCTTGGTTAAAAAGACAACAGAGTAAAACAAAACAAAACAAAAACAAATCTGCAAGGCTTTCATAAAACCAAATCATTTAAATGTCCTTATGTTTACTGAGACCTGTTTTTGTCTGGTCGGGTTAGATCAACAAAGTCTGGCAGTCGAGTTTTCATTATTCTACCCAGTCCAGGATAATGACAGAACTTTAAATCTATAATTGCCACTAGGCTTTTTAAAAAAACACCAAATAATTTTACGATCGCAATAATTTTCCCATGTGGTTTTCTTCTTCTTGTAATTGTTGGACTGGTAATCATCCGGAAAGTTGGGTAATATAGTGAATATATATGATATTTTTATTTATCGTACAATCTATTGCAAAATTCATATTTTGACATTACATGTACATAAAAGGAAAAATTAAGGTCAATTTCACCAAGACAGAATAGATGTGTTTGAATGAAAAGGAGGCAGGTGCAACGGTGAAGATGCAATGGGGTGGGGGGTAGGGTGGAAAAGAGCAGGTCTGCTGTATGGTTTAGAGACGACGGCTGACTGTTGATCTCTCCAGGAGCTAAAACTTTCTGATGAGCATCTATTGACATGATCATCATCGATCATTAAGCTGTAATGACAAAAACAATGGCGCCAAATTGGCACATTTCAATTTGTGGGCAAATAATTAAGTAGAGCCTGATGTCTTAGAAACGGCAATGACCACAATGCTATTATATAGACAACGGTTCTCCCACCTTTTTTCTCCTAGACTGGCAACCCATGTGTCTTTAATAAAATCTCTGCCCACAGTCTTCAACCTTCAACTCCTGTTCTGCAGAGCATATTCAAGTCATTCTTTTATTTCCTTTCATTGTTATCTGATGAAGGTTGATGATGGTGTTATAAATTATTCTGAAAAAGTAGATGTTCGATGTGGGTTGATTCCAAAGCAACTGGAATTCTGTTTTGGCTTGAAAATGTATCTCAGGTTCAAAACGGTCCTTAAAACTCAGTAGATGCCTGGTAAACAATTCGTTTTTTGACAAGGATTTTTTTAAACCAAAATAGTTTGATTTTTTAATGCTTACTTATCCCTGGCTCAGTCCAGATGGGTTTCATGAATGAAGTCTGCCTGGTTTTCTCCTCATAGTCATTAATAATATTTTTCTACAAAGAATTTTTATCCATTTACAGTAGTCCTTGTAAACCTGTACTTTTTCTCCAATATGAGCAAGATGTCAGAAAATCCATCAATCAATCAATCAATTCTCAACATGTTTGGCTCAATAATAAGACAAGAGATATAAAAGATGTAGCCAAGCCGAGCAGAGATGGAAACGGAATCATATGCATTATTTTTTATTTCAAATCATAAAATTATATCAGAGGTGACTAAAAAAAATCCAGTTCCAGGAACCGTCAGGACTCCAGAATCACCCTCCTAGCCTACACAGATACCCCAGTGATCTCGAACATTGTCAGTCGTTCTTCACTGGTAAAGTAAATTTATTCTAACTTCATATGAAGACCGTCCTCTGTCTTCACACTGCTCTGGTCAATAAGTCACACCTTAAGGACACCGTGGCAATTTAAACCCTGCATCAAACCCACTCAGATTGTATATGTGCCAGATTTCTCAGAGAGGTTTTATGCCGCATTGGTTTTGTGAATATAGCATTTCATTTCAGTTCATAAAAAACAGCTTCTTTCATACCGGTCTGCATCGGAGATTGATTTATTCATTACAACTTTGAAGGAGTTGAACATAGTTGGACAGTAATTTGGCAGAAAAAAATCTCTCCGCGCAAGCCCTCTTTGTCGTATTCTTCTTTTGGCCGCATGTTGGCAGATGGCAGCCTGCTCATGGCAGCATCATCCCCACCTTATGAACAGGAATGTGGATCGTCTGCGCATGTCAGAAAGTGTCTCCGATTAGATGAGTTGATGCATGTAAACACTGCGTCGAAAAAGATCACAAGTCATGTAAACAGGCGACCGACATTGCAACTCGGAGCCGTTTCATTTGGATGGGAGAAAAGTGCCCCATGTTAACCCACCTATTCAGACATATTACAAACACCCACTCCAATGCCATTATAACCTAGATGACTACAGATTTACAGAACATCCTCATAAAAACCAGAGAAGAGGGATTCATTAATCATCTTCTTTTTTCTGCCTGTCCGAAATTGTGAATGTTCCATAACCTTCTCCACAACAGAAACAAGTAAGGAGGATTTCCCTTCAGCCTCCCCAAATCACTGTTTTTTTTACAGAAGCATCTACGTGAAATGTCAACCCTGCAGACAGAAAACTGGGGGGGGATATTTGACAGAGACCTCTGCTTCAAAAAGACAAATTACAAGTGTTCGATCCTGTCTGTGTCATCTCACATATGAGATCTTTTTCTCTTTAGGCCTGATCTTCAGAAGGTCATCCGTGCCTTCATTTCATCACATTCAGAATATTGCATCATCCTGCCTTCACAGTTGAATGCTTCAGCTTCTTCAGCTTTTAGTAGGATCACAACTGCCCTGATTTGGCATCTTGTCACTGTTTTATAATACATTTTAAGATGTCACTGTTTCTTATAGGATTTTAAGGACAAATATGTTCCTATAGAAGCCAGTTGAAACTGAAATGTTTGATCATACCGATGTCTGAAGAAAAATAATAACACACTCCATGTTCGTAGGCCTTTTTTCTGTCATCTTGGCTTCAAAAATTATTGTCTTTACATTTTCTATCCGGATGTGCCATTTTTCATTACTTGGCACAAAATGAATAATTATTCTGTTTTTCTTTATTCCTGTAACGGGATTTATTGCTTTATGGCAGAACCAAGAAAAACAAGTCCTTCTGAGATCTGGAAATTGACCTTATGTTTGAATTTAAAAGTCGGATTTTTAGTGTTTAGTTTGATCATCAAGACAAGGTACATCTTACGAACACATGCTGATGTTTATAAAGTATTAAAAAGTTTTTTAAAAAGATATTTAAAAGTTGGGAATATTCTGGAACTATCATCGCACTGCCACAGATCCTCCACCATAACGTGGTAACTCAATAACTCTTTAATGGATCAATTATCAAAATTTCTACCATTACATCCCTTAATGCGAGGCAGAACTGAATTGATTTTTGGAAAGGTCAGTTATTCCCGACACTAGCGGGAGTTTCATCGGCAGAAGTTTTCAGGCTGGTCCGATATTTGGAACAAATTTGCTTGACTCAAGGAGATCATAATATCACATTTGATTTTGAGAGGTTCAATCAGAGGGATTGCTTGTACAATGCAAGGGATTTGGGGCTTTTCTGCAATATACTCCTGCTGTCAGGGATGACAACAACGGCCTGGTTACTGCACACCGCAGCATAATGGAGAATGATGTTGAGTGGAAAGCTAGATGTTGTAATGTACTGTAAGAGCAGCGTTGTGGTGCTTCTATATTCATCAGAGACATTATAGAAATCAATGTTATTTGGGAAAAATGGCCCCATCGTTGTGTAGTTAAATAGAATGTCTTTATGTAGACTCGTCCATCATTCGGCTCAGCCTCTCTGATTTATTCTTTGGTGAGAGTACTTTCAGATCTGTCACTTTGGCCTGATCTTTCACGGTTACTCTGCTCTTCCTGTCGTTGTCTTATTTACTGTAGGGGTTGGCAGGGCCTGATCGCTCAGGGATGTCACTCCAGTATCCTTATCATCGATCCAAAGACAACCCAGACCATCCAGGTGTTGGAGAAGCACAAAGCTAACGTGGTCAAGGTGAGTTTCCTCAGTACTCATTCTGCTGTTCATTGTTTCCTCAGTGAAGGATTGTCTGTCTGTGTGTTCACAAAAAAACTTAGGATAAATCTTTGATGAATGTTTTTTGATAGATATGCCAAAGAAACAATCAATTAAATGGTTGTGGTGATCCACAACATCATCTGAAGCCACAATATCTAGAAATTATGTGGCTTTAGTTTTTGACACTTGAAGAAATGTCTTCATGGTCAATGTGAGAAGAACACTACATTTCCAGAAAGGATAAACTATGGTACATTACTTCTCATCATTGGATTCAGATCATCTTGATCTGGCCAGCCAGATAAATTTATATTGCTCACAGAAACTTAATGAAAATTAAAGACTTGGACGTTAGCTAAGATCAAAATTGAATCTGATTGACTTTTGAGTATCGTTGAAAGTTACTGAGCAAGACCCTGCAGAGAATGGCTAGTAGAGAAATGTGTTGGAAAGACCATCGACCTAAAAATGAACCACTGTGGTTCTAAATTCTAGGAGTAAGTTTTCATGTGTCAGGAGTCGTATTATGAGGATAAACTATCACAAAACTGTTGCTTTATTTTACCATAATGAAACTGAGCTGCCTTATGTGGATTACTGCTCTCTCCGATGCCGTCTAGTTTTTTTACCATCATGCAGGGCTGCAATTTTGATCAATTCGCAAAATATTTTCATGATAAAGCAATCAAACATTTATACTCTCAAATGTTTGTCTCCCACATTTTCACATTTAAAAGCTGGTACCAGTGAAATTGAAATGTTTCTGCTTGAAAAATGACTGAATTGATTAAATGTTTATCAAAGTAGTCGATACTTTGAAAAAAAAATAAAATTGATATCTTTCCCCAACATACTATTTCAGCTCTATCATTTAGTGTGTGTAGTGTTTTTATTATATATTGTAAATGTTGTAAAAAAAAATAAAAAATTTGAAAATACAATTATATTATATAATTTAGATTTTTTTCTACAAAACTTAATGTTACTGTCAATATTTATGCCATTTGGCACAGTTGGATAGGCAATGGACCCAAAATGTGCCAAAAAAATTAGATATCGACCCATGAGAGGGATTTCGGATGCAAAAAACCACCTATGTCCAGCAGGGAGAGCATTATGCACATAATACAACCTTTGTGTTTGACATAAGCCTAGGGCTTTATTAAGATCTGAAATCTAGGAGCTAGTTCCCAGATAGAAGAAGCCCGTTTATGGGCCTGTCGAGAATAACAAGATAAATCCATAGCATATATCCAAAGCTTTTTACACCAGACTAAGCTCATAAAAGGAAAGTATATTCTGTTGTATACTGATGTGTTTGTTGTAGGAATGTTCTGGAGGTACACTCCGGTATTCCAAGTGTTTGTTCCTTTATAATCACAAATTATATTTACTTTACTATACTCCTTTCTTTCAGTTTCAGTCAGTCATGTATGGTTGTGAACTGTGGTTTCTGAGCTTTAAATATCCTAGTGCAGTTAATTCATCTCCTGCTGTAGGACATTTACATGTCCGTCAGCAAATCTCAAATCTTGCTGATTTGGTACTTTCCAGATGGATTACAAACACGCTCCTGCTGATGGGGTTGATGGTGTCAGAGTAATATTTATCCCCCATTGCTAATTTGAGCGATGTGTCGCCTTTAGCTAAGTTGTTTTCACCTCTCCATGGCAGACAGATTCTTTTCTAATTTCCTGTGTGAGCCAATTCCAGAACACTGATAAAGCTTACTCCTGCATTGACGGAGAGTCCTATTTTGTGTGTGTGTCTGTGTGTCTTTGTGTGTGTCTTTGTGTGTGTGTTTGTGTGTGTGTGTGTGTGTGTGTGCTGCAGACAAGTATATAATGGGCAATAAATTCTTCCGATTATCAGAGTTTTTGCTGAATCCGCGGCTCTCATTCTTCACTCACAAACTCACCGTAATCTTGAAAAGGACCTAAGTCACAGCAGTGGACCATTCCTCACCACCTCTACCATCACGCAACCTGTCATTAGAACTCCTGCTGAATGGAAAAATTTGTGACTACCACTATGTGGATGCCTACTCAAGAACAAAACAAACTTGCTTGAAGGTTCATTTGTCCTTAAAGTGCAGAGTGTCGTTATCCACATTTCAATGCTGTATCTGATTATGGGGTCTTGTTTTCTCTCTATCTCTTTACCTCTCCCTATCTTTCTCTATCTGTCTCTTACAAGTCCTCATCTTCATTTGACTGCCCCTGATAAGGGGTCGCCAAAGTGGATTTTTTTTCGGTCACATCCACCACCTTCCTGTCCTCTATAACTACATCCATCCATCTTCTCTAAGGCCATCCTAATATTTCCTGACGTGCAGCTCCATCCGTAAGATTTTCCCCCAAGCATATTCTGCATATCTCTTCTGGATGTATCCTGAACTAATCACCAATCCATCCAACACGCGGGGACCCTGTTTTATGCTTGTTCCTGTTCATTCTTGTCTGTGTCATGGCAAACCTCACAATCTCTTAGCTCCATACCTCCCTCAGCTTCCTGACGTCTCCAATCCATTCATCATAGCTGGTCTCCTCTATCGAATCCACCCTGCCTGCATTCTCTTCCTCACCGCACTACCACACCCTCATTGCACTGCACCATTGATCCAAACTACTTGAACCATCTACCATCACAGACAGTACTCCTTAAATCTTCACCACACCTCAATGTCCTCTATCATTTATATTCTGTCTCACTTCTGCTAACCTTCAGTACCCTTCGTTCCAGAGGAGGCCTCCACCACTCCAAGCGCTGCTCAACCGGCCCCCTACTCTCACTATATATCATGATGTCATCAATAAAGATCACAGTCTAAGGGAACTGTACCTTTACGCCATCAATCAACATATCCAGCACCATCAATTGAAAAGACACCCTTGGTGCAGCTCCACCTCCACTTTGAACCATTCAATCACCGCAACCTCTCACTTCACCACTGTCACTCCAAAGTGGCTCAGTTGGTAGAGTGTTTGTCTACTTATCTGAAAGTAAGTGGTTCAATCCCTGGCCACTGCAGTCCACATGTCGAAGTGTCTTTGAGCAAGATACTGAGCCCCAAGTTGCTCCCAATGGCTGTTCAATTGGTGTGTGAAGGATTACCTGAATGGTTACAGCTCATGATGAGCATGTGGTGCCTTACATGGCAGCCTCTGTGTGAATGTTAGTGTGAATGGGTGAATGCTGACTCACATTGTAAAAGCGCTTTGAATAGTCAAGTGTAGACTAGAAAAGCGTTGCATAAGTACAGTCCATTTACCATCTACCCTTTACTCTGTCCTCAGACATATTTTGCACCATGAAGGATGATGAAAAATCTCACAATTACTGCCTGCTTTGATAATATTAATAAGGGAGAGCCAGGCCCATCAACAGACCGCCACTATTGTATGCACAATGCTAAATACATTTAATAGCAAAATAGTAAAAGAAATTTTTTTTAATTTTATTGAAAAAATAAAAAATTAAGCTGTCTAATACACACCGGATTACTATTTTCTAATTAGCCTGCTACTTTAATTTCTTTGGAATTTCTAATTAGCCTGCTTCTTTAATTTCTTTGGAACACACTGGTTATTACAAAAAAGGAATTGCGACACCAAATATTGCAATATAAATGTGAAAATTCCCTGCAATACCCAGCCCTAGTGTAAGCCAAGCCAAAGCTTTAAGCTACTGAGGTGTATCACCAGGAAAATCCATTGACGTGCTGTTTTTTTGATGAGAAACCACATGACGGTCAGACACGTTCCTTGTTTGGACAATTAGTGCATTTATTGTCCTTCTAACCATAACAAGACATAACAATTATCCGACAAGACATCAAGTAAGTTACCTGTCACCAAGGCATGGTTGGAGAACAGTTTCCCATTCTGGATGGAAAACCTGACATACACAAGATGGTTCCCATCTTTAATAGTCCGGTCAAGTCAATTTTATTTGTATAGCCCAAAACCACAAATTTGAGAGAGACGGAGAAGGAGAGAGAATGCAGTGCGTAATGGGAGTCCCCCAGTAGTCTAGGCATATAGCAGCATTACTAAGGGACGGTTAAGGTGCGACCTGAGCCAGCCATAACTATAAGATTTATCAAAGAGGAAAGTTTTAAGTCTGATCTTAAATGTAGAGAGCGTGTCTGCCTCCCGAACCAACACTGGGAGCTGGTTCCCAAGGAGAGGAGCTTGATAACTGAGGGCTATGCCTCCCATTCTAATCTTAGAAATTTTGACGACTACAAGTAGGCCTGCATTTTTTAGATCGAAGTGTTCTATTAGGATGATATTGGACTATGAGATATGAGGGGGCGTTTAGCATTGTGCATTCTCAGGATCCGTCTGAGACAGGATGTACTTAATTTTTGCTATATTACGCGGGTGAAAGAAAGTTGTCCTAGAGACTTACTTTATATGAGTGGAGAAGGACATGTCCTGGTCAAACATTACTCCTAGATTCCTTAGAGTAGAGCTGGGGCCTGAGGTGATGCCATCTAAAATAAGTATCTGATTAGAAAGCTGCTGTCGGAGGTGGTTTGGGCCAAGTATAATAACTTCAGTTTTGTCTGATTTTAACATAAAAAAGTTTCCATCCAGGTCTTGATACATGTCTGAAGTTTGACTATTTTGTTAGTTTCATCTGGCTTTATGGATAGGTTAACCGCTAATTAATGTAAACCCAATAAGTAAATCAAAACATGGATTTTGGCTCCAACACCTGGTGACTAATCAAGTTAATCCCTTTGTAGTCAGTGCAGCTCTGCAGATAGCCTTTCTTCCTGTATATTGTAACTAGGTTTCTTTTGTTTTGTTCTTACCCTCTTTACTTCTATATATTCAGTTTTTGAGGTTTTTTTCTGCGCTAGGTTAAATGGTCCAGGGAGAACTACTACCACAACTTGAGCTCTCCCTACTGTTTGCGGCTGGCTTCAGGAGACGCGTCGGGGAAGATCATAGTTTGGGATGTGGTCAGTGGCACGGCCCATTGTGAGATCCAGGAGCACTCCAAACCTATCCAAGGTAAGAGATTTTCAAGGTAACACCCCTCTCTTGTAGCAGGCTTGGATAGAGTCCTTCCAGGAAGGGGTTCTACTCAGACCAGCACTGCCAAATGGTGCTGTTGTTAACAATTTGTTTTCATTAAGATTCGCTTCTCATAATTTTCTCTGTCTCCCAGTGAACACTATGACTTCTCCTCTTGGTTTTTCTCTTTTCTCTGTCAGACTTGGAGTGGCTGTGGAATCAGGATGCATCTCGTGATCTTTTGCTGGCCATCCACCCTCCAAACTACATAGTTCTGTGGAATGGAGACACTGGCACGAAGCTGTGGAAAAAGAGCTACGCTGAGAACATCCTTTCCTTTTCTTTTGACCCCTTTGACTCCTCCAACATGGCATGTAGGTCAACGATGTCTGACACTCTCTTAGCTTCTTTACTGCTTCACTTTATCACTCCCTCGCCAACATATATATATATATCCTGCCAGCATAATTTAGCATGATAAATTCAGCACTTTGTCCTGAATGTTAGGCCTTAACCAGTGCATATATATTTTACAACGGAGTTAATAAGTGAAAGGCCATACTGGATTTTGGCCACCCATTGACTGCATAAATTAGAGTTTAGCAGGACAACAAACCATTAGGACAAATGGCATATTTTTATTCCACAAAACAAGAATTAAACTTTTTCTTTCTTCTTCCTATTACAGTAATAAATAGAAAAACATTTTGGACTTGTACAAGCTGACTAGAAAGAATTTCAAATGCCCAATTCAGAGACAGAAGACATTTGATTTAAAAAGTATACTGGAAGTGTTGTTTTGTATTAATTGTTTATTGCAGTACTTTATACGTGTCATTTATCAGTTATGTCAGACAGTTTTACGTGCATCAACACGTAAAGCTTTGATTTTGGATCTAGTTCCAGATTCAGCTGAACCCCATCTATACTGCTGTATAAGCAACTTGACAGCTTCGGAGTTTTTCTCTATATGTTTTGGAACTGTCCAGGCATTTCTGATTTGGACTCACGTTAACAAATCGTTGTCTGAGTTGCTTGATGATTCATTTGACCCTAAACCAATGTCATGCCTCCTGAAAAATAATTTGTATCAACCTAAAGAGGTAGAAGAAAATGATGAAGAAATCCTTTATTGATCATATGTAAAGTGCATTATAAATTAAATGTATTATTATTATTATTATTATATACAGCTATACACAGTATATTTTGAAATGATTTATCTGACGGGATTCGAACCGGCTACCTTCCGATTGGGAGACGGCCGCGATACTCACTGAGCTACAGCCGCTCAAAGCAAACTCAAAACAAGACATATTTGATGGAATCACATCTGCAAGAAAATTCTAATACATTTATTTACTTCTGATATGTGTATGAAATTATTAGTTTCCACAGCCTCATCAATAGCACATATCTTGAACAAACAACTGTTGACTTAACACTGACAACACATCTCTCAGTTTAAGATATCACAACAAAAAACGGGATAAAACCAGGCTGTAGTGTTGATTTGATGGGATCTACTGTGATGGCTTTAATTTTGATCTGACAGCTGTAGTGTTGACCTGATGGCTGTAGCACTGATCTGACAGCTGTAGTGTTGATCTGATGTCTGTAGCACTGATCTGACAGCTGTAGTGTTGATCTGATGGCTGTAGCACTGAGCTGACAGCTGTAGGGTTGAGTTGACGGCTGTAGTGTTGATCTGATTTCCATAACGTTGATCTAATTTCCATAACGTTGACCTGATGGCTGTTGTGTTGAAGTGATGATTGTAGTGTTGATCTGAAGGCTGTAGTGCTGTGCCGTTGGCTCTAGTGTTGATCTTATGGCTTTAGTGTTGATCTTATGGCTGTAACGTTGATCTTATGGCTATAATGTTGAACTGATGGCTGCAGTTTTGTGCCGTTGGCTCCAGTATTGATCTTATGGCTGTAATGTTGAGCTGGTGACTGTAGTTTGGAGCTGGTGACTGTAGTTTGGAGCTGATGACTGTAGCGTTGAGCTGGTGACTGTAGCGTTGAGCTGGTGACTGTAGCTTTGAGCTGATGACTGTAGCGTTGAGCTGGTGACTGTAGCATTGAGCTGGTGACTGTAGCTTTGAGCTGATTGCTGTTGTGTTGAGCTGATGAGTCTACTGTGGTGGCTGTGGTATTGATGTGATGACTGTAGTGTTGATCTGAAGGCTGCAGTTTTGTGCCGTTGGCTCCAGTATTGATCTTATGGCTGTAACGTTGAGCTGATGGCTGTCGTGCTGATCTTAAGAAAGCAAGCAAATATTTATCACAAAAAGACCCAAAACAAAACAAGCTCTAGATGGTTTTTGGAAACTAGAGCAACTTTGACACCATTTCTGTCAGTCTACTACAGTCTACTACATCACATGGCTGTAGAGTTGATATAATAACTGTAGTATTTATCTGATGGCTGTAGTGTGGAGTTGATGGATTTAATATTAATGTGATGGCTTTAGTCTTGAGCTGATTACTGTTGTGTTGATGTGAGGACTGTAGTTTGGAGCTCATGGCTGTTGTGTTGGGCTGATGGCGGTAGTTTTGATTTTATGGCAGTAGTATTGATGTGAGGGCTGTGCTTTTGATGTGATGACTGTAGTACTGATGCGATGGATGTGTTGTTGATGTAATGACTTTTGTGTTGAGCTGATAACTGTAGAATTGATGTGATGCTGTGGTGTTGATGTGATAGCTGTAGTGGTGAGCTGGTGGGCTGTCCTGGGGCTACGGCTAACTAGCAGCATGCTGCTATCTCTCTCTCTCCCACCGCTTTACAGTTGCTGTTTCAGTCAGTTCACATAAAATCAAACCAGTATGAACCAGAACACCAGAATAGAATAGCAAAAAAAGGGACTTGCCTGAACTGTACTGTACTGAATATATCTTATCACATCATTACATTCTGTTTTGCCAACTATTGAACCATAACATTTCCTATGCTTTTTCTTTCCTCTCATACTTGGCAGTGCTGACCAGTGAAGGAATTGTCTTCATCACAGACTTCACCCACTCCAAACCACCCAGCAGCGCTGGTAAAAAGGTCTACATTGCCAGCCCCCATGCAAGCCCTGCCCACACCAAGCCAGCTCCTGCTACTGTCCCTGCCCCTACTGGAGCCAAGAAGGCCCTCAACAAGGTCAAGGTGCTCATAACCAACGAAAAACCCACGTAAGAGACACGGAATTAGATCTGTCCCTTTCTTCGCTCAGATTGGTTTCAGGAATCCAGATTTTTAGAGGGGCTCTACACACTGTTTTTTGCACATGATCAGTTCTGATTTGTGTGACCAGACATCAACAATGTGTGGGCATCAGTATGTTCACATGTGATGTGAATTTCCATCACAGAGGCATTAGAAATGACCTTTTTTGTGTTCAGGACCCACCCCAAACAACCAGCAAACTATTTATTCCAGCTCTAACAGGTGCAAATTGACACATCTTTTATAGTTCTTTATTTAAACAGACCACAGATCATCTTAGTTTTACGGCAAATGTTAAAAATGGGCATTTCGTACAAATACGCCATGAAAGTTTGTTAGTTTTATCTTTCTTTTCTTTAGTATAACTCTGCTCTGCAGAACAGTGCTCTGATTTCCCGCGTGATATCTAATTTGTGTGAAGCTCAATTATGCCAGTATTGTGATGTGCTTGTAGAGCATATGATTTTCCCTAATGGTGGAGAGGGACATGATGTGTGGAAACATGAAGGATGGTTCTGTGATCTTCCAAACCACATCATCAGTATTTCCTTCAGCCTGAAGAAAAATCTGAGGTAAAGCCCGGGAACTGAGAGCCTGGAGTTAATGTAAACAGATGTTACTATATCAAAAACATTGCAAAGAATATATTTTTTACCTTTCTTGCTTTTCCCTTCAGTCCACGACGAACACACACACGCACACACACCAGTGCGCACTGCCTCTTCCTGTCTTTTTCTCTGTCTGCTTTTTTGTCTGGCTTCATCAGCAGGACACTTTATCAGTCACCCATCAAACAACTTGCTCTTTGAATGTTTTCACCTGTTACTCCATTTTCCCAGCAGCAGCAGGTGAGCTGTGTGTGGAGGAGATGTAAGATAGGGTGACCTTTATTTTTACCTGAAAGGAAATTCAGGTGAAAGAACAAGTCAGAGCAATAACCAAACATCTACCGAACAAGATGAATAGAATGAAAGGATCAGAAAGCACTTGGTATACATATCTGCCAACACGCCTCTCACTAAATCTTGAGCAATCAGAAAATTATTTCCCTGCTAAGACAAAACCAGTCTGAGATTAGGGATACTTCCCCTCAGAGTTTACCGTTCCATAAAGCGAGGCAAGTTAAAACTCGGAGGCAGTTACAATAGTGACTTACTCTGAGAACCTAACCAGTTCCCTGCCAAGTTTTCTTCAACATATCCTGAGTTTGTTCCTTCTCCTCCTCCTGAGTCTGAAACAGAACTGTCGGACGTGACATGTTCGTCTCTCACATGATATAGATTTACCTTAAGAAAGGACTGAAAGAAAGATTTATTAGCAATCCCTAGACAAGGCTGCCTTTTCCCAAAGTCTTTTTCAAATGGGCCAGCGGCAACAACGTTTGCAACATGCAAGATATTCCAGACTTGCCTCTTTGGCACAACCTTCCCAAGCTCATACCGTGGATCCTGAGGCATTCCCAGATGTAATATATAATTCCTCTAGTGAGTTCTGGGTCTACTCGGAATGAACTATATATTTGCATTTTACTTTGAGCTACTTTCACGTGCACTTAGCATCCTTAAATGAAAATAGATGACAATAAAATTCCATTTAATATGATTCCACCATTTTTCACTTATAATACCCAAAGTAAGTGTGGTAAAACTAGTTAATACAGTTGATGGATGATCCATTGATGATGGATTTGGATCGTCTTTGTATATAATAAAATCCTTACTCATTTTTAGTGAGTAGGACCACATTAAACAGGCGAGGTTTCATTTCCAGAAGACATATAGTCTGGATCTCCCTCTCGGCCCCTGTTTAAAATTGCTTGTTTTTCTCTTATACAGATAAAAAATGATATTAATTATATAATAAAATATATGAGTAGATATACTTCTGTGGTCTTTAATATACCAGGGTTTCCTGGCCAAGTAAAGTGTGGTAACCAAATTGTGTGCTGGAGAGGAAATGAGCAATGCAGCGAGAGCAAACATCTCCAAAAATAGAAAATTAATATATGTCGGGTAATTTTTCTGTTGTGGCAGACTGCCAGAAAGGAGAAAACGTATTATAAACCTTCCATATCTAATCTGAAGATATTATGAAATTGAATGAGTTCAACAGCTGATGTAAAGCTAGAAAGAAAGTATTTATCTCCCTTCCAGTATCACATTAATCATTAAGATGTTGCGCTGTACTGTGTGCAGAAGTTTAGGCGGCTGAGTTAATGGAGGATTGTTTGATGTGGTGGCGGTCTTCCTATCGGACATGCTTAATTATAGCTGCGACTCTCTGGTCTCTCTCTCCATCCTCCAACTAGCTCTAATAACAAACACTTCATTAATCTGATCCCTCCTTATTCCAGTTCTTGTCTCCCTCATTTTCCGTCTCAGGCTCTGATGTCCACTCAGTGTAACTGACTCCTCCTCTGGCCGCCACCTCTCGTCTCAGGCAGTGTAATAGCTGTGTTCCTTCAGTATACCATTGTCTGATTTTGGGTGTTCATCATTATGTTCAGTGTTAGTTTATCGCTCCTCCCTGGCTGTGTCTGCCAGTGGCTGATAGATGAGCGAGGTAGCCATTAATCTAGTTGTTTGCACTAGAAGTTCGTACATTTCGTCGAGATTGAGTGTTTCCCAAAGGGTTTAGGGAAATTGCAGGGGCTGAAGCCCGGACCTTCAAGGGGGAAGTATCCCCTGGAAGAATTTATTTTTTACCCTTTTTAAAGTTAAATGCATCAATCTGGCACACTTTGAGAGAAAAATTAAGCAGGAGAGATAATAATCATAAATGACAACAGTAGGATATACATTTTAGACATAAAAAAAACAAAAAGCTGAGGGTGGCCACTTTTATAAAAGCGAAAAGGAGGATACGGACAAAATCAAATATTACATTATTTCTTACCAAATACATCGATCTTGATATTGTGGGCAGGGGCGTAAATCTAATTTCAGTGTAGGGCGGGTCACCAAAAAGGGTATGTCTTTTAGCAAAAACATTTTTACAATTCTTTCTCTAATATCGATTCAATATTGCCATGAAAACATTTACAATTTGCTCCACCAAATGACTTGATGACAATTGTACAAAAGAGTTTTTTACCGAATAGACATCGAACGCAGCACATAGAACGCAATGTAATTAAACTGATTAATTAATTAATTAAGCCGTGGCGGACTGCCACAGTTTAATTAATTAATAGGATACCCTGAGTTACAAAACGTCCCACTCAAGAATGTCCGTTTTAGACATATTCCTTCAACTTCCGCTTATTTGCCTTTTCATAGCTCCTCAAAAATTCAATGAAACAGGATTCAATGAAATTTCAATCATACATTTTAGATTCTCTAAAGTTGTGCATCTCTAACTTATATCCTTTTTTTTCTCTTTGTTACATTTTTAAGCACATTTGATCTTTGACCTGGCTCCTGAATTATTTACTGAGAGACCTCATCACCAAACCTAAAAAATCAGAGGCAAAACAGAATGGGTCATGCTGTTGCCATTGTTACATTCTTAGAACAAGTGAAGGATTCAGACGATCTTCCGCATTAGTCTCAGAATTGATTAGTCTGTCCTCCTCCCCATGGCTCAATTTTTTTCACAACATTTTATTGAAATCCGTTTAGCTACCCAGCGCTCACAAAATCTCATAGATAGAACTCAGAATGTAAATGGAATTTATAACCATCTGTATTTTGATCAAGATGATCAAGACAATGTAGTAATGAATGGCATTTCACCAACCAGATGCACTACCACATCAAGAAGGACACAATATGAGACACATAAAACAGAGAAAACAGTATCCAACACTCCAGGCTCGCCAAAGGTATGGAGGATATTCCATTCACCAATATATTTCATGCCTCTTTGGGTACGTTAGGAAACTACGTAGGGTGTGGGATATTTGATGAATGAAAACGAGAATATAAATAGAAGTCAATTAATTCAACTTGTATATTCAGAAATTCTATTTTAAATGCACGTTTAAGCTCCTTTTAACTGCAAACAATAAAAGCATGTTTTGGCTGGAACATTAACGTGTATTCCTGGTTGAACTATACACAACACAAACTGGAAAATATAGACAACAAATTTACATTTACTCAGTTCATTTGCATCTAAAATGTTTTTTAATTCTTCTTGTGTGACGGCACATAGATGGGTTCGCAATCAATTTATTTGTCATTTGTAAATGTATTTGCTTTATCAATAACTTCTTCCATCTCTGAGCTGCTGTAAAGAGTTTCTACAGTAAACAGAGAGGATGTAACACTGATAAAATACTGATTCATTTTCTGTGAATACCTGAGGTTCTGTGAATCCAGTGCGACCGTCTCTTTATCATGGAAACTACTGAATGTAATCTAGAGCTACAGCTTGGCTGTTGAATAAATGATCTGACCTGATGAGGTTCCAAACATTCGGGGGAACAAGGAAGAAAGCCACAATATAGCAGAACAAACATCAACAACAAATCAACTAAAACAGCAATAGCGGTAGGCAGAAAGGGATCCAATTTTCCACTGTGCCCCACGGTCCCCTACAGTAAACATTTCATTTGAATAAATTACAACCTAAAGGGTTTTAACTTTAAATACATATTTAAGGATTAAATGTTGAAATTGAGGTGAGAGAAGTGAAAGTTAAGAGGAGACTATGTAAAACATTACCATTAGAGGATCACCTGGACAGCCATGAATTGTACCAAATTATCTCATGAATTGCACAAAGCAGCCATATAATGTTTAAGTTCATGACGGTGGACGTTGGATATCTAATGTTTTTTAATATGTTTTTACAGTTTTGAGAGCAAAGATTGTCATTTTAAAGTCTGCAAGTTTGCTTCCCATCTCTGATTACCCGCTGCTGCCTCTGGCATTCTCCCAACCAAAACTTCTCCATCTCTGTTATACCTCAGATGTAGATTAAAATTCGGCACATCCAAGTCATGATTTATGCGCTGCTGCCTGGAGGGATTATATGTGGTGTGTGTTTGTTCTATGGGTGTGTGTAGGCGCTCTGACTGAAGTGACTGCACAATGTGTCCAGCACTGTTTGTATTGTATGCCTCGGGATCATTTATGTTTATATAAGATGGTTAAATGATAGAAGCAGAGACTTCAATCCTCTGTGTTAATCTTCTGTGAGCAAGCACACCCTCCTGATCTCTCCCCCTGTTTTTGTGTGTGTGACTGTAGTCGTTATTCTCCCTCACAGTTAAAAGAGTGTGAGATGACAGAAGGGTGTGATGTTTTGGAAATTGGACATTTCAATATTTTGTGTGTGTGTGTGAGGTTATTTTTCCTTTCTCTCTTCATCTTCATCTTTATGACACAGATATTCTTTGTTTTGTTGCTGCTTCTGTCTGATGTGTTGCTTTTGGTGGCTCAGGCATTTCAGCTTCTATTTCTGACTTGCCTTCAATGAGCTGGTCACCGTTTGATTTAACAACTTCTGAAGGCCCCCAAATGTGGTGGACTTCATCTGTTAAACAGTTTTCCCAGATTGATAATGATCTCCATTAAAAAAAAAAAAAAAAGGATAGTTTGTCTTTATCTGACCCCATGGAGACCTGAATGAATTATTTTGGACTGCAGAAAAACTTCATGTCTCTTCCTTCTTAAATTGGCTGGATCATCTGATGTCATGTGAATAGAACACATGACATCAGATGTATTTGATTTTAAGGTACATTAAACCAGATAATTAAAAATCAAAAATCCCAATTTTTGGGTTGTTTATGCTTCTATACTGTTTTGCTGTGTGTTTCAGAGTTTTATAGATATTAAAGATATTTGCCTTCTCTCTAAGTTAATGAATCCAGTTGTAATTGTTTCTACTCAGAGAGTCGGCCGAGGGTTGACTGTGTGCTCAGGGTGGTGCAGTCTGCAATGCCCTGGAGTGGAAAGACTGAATACTCAACCCGATACACCCGACAGGAACACAATCCTAAATATCAGGCCTACCTATGACTTTTTTATCCCACGTTTTATTGATGAGAGGGAAACATTAACAAGTCTGTTAATCATATTAAAATACGCTTTAATTTTCTCCTACACAGTCGTTAAAATGGGTTTTCTTTCACCGATGAAGGCTTGTTTGCTACATTATGAATGCATTTCATCTGTCTGGCTTTCAAGTTTTCAAGATTGTTTCACTGATGCGTGCCTGATTACAAAGTTAAAATGCAATTAACTTCTCCCATAAAAATGTGAACATCTTTCAAGGAATTCATTTGTAAAGTAGCATATTTAAAATGTATATATTTTGATCAAAGGAGATAAGGCCCGCCAGCTAAATGCACTTACTTGGTATTTATCGTTTATATTAATGCATTTACGATTTATATATTCAATAAGCATGCAGTATAGTTGCTATATTTAAGTAATATAAAACTATGGCATGCTCAATATTGCCTCTCACTTTGTAAATGGATGCTTTACCTGTTCAAGATAATAAGACGATGCAGATAGCTTCAGAGATTCAGGTAGGTTCATTTATGCACAAATCATTATTCCTGCAATTTATAGATGAGGTCTATTATGATTTGGGTCACCATGGTTGTTCATTTGCAAAAAGGTGTGCGCAGAAATAAAAGTTTGGAAGCCATTTCATTGGGCTCAAACATGAATAAAAAAAGAAACAATTTAGTTTAAATTAATTCATTGATTTGAATTTATTCTTGCCTTATCTGACCTTTGTCTGCAAAATCTTTCTAAATGAATAAAAATAACCCTGAGATTTTTATCTTTCTGTGTCTCATTCTCCCTGTTAGGGCGGAGGCAGTGACGCTGAACGACTGTCTCCAGTTATCCTACCTGCCATCCAAGAAGAACCATATGCTGCTGCTTTATCCTCGAGAAATCCTCATCCTGGACCTGGAGCTCAGCCAGACGGTGGGCGTGGTTGCTATTGAGCGCTCTGGGGTGCCTTTTATTCAGGTGAGGTGGTGCAGGAATGTACAACAAATTCTTTGTTTTATGATGACAGTAAATCCCCATTTTATGGAAACACCAGAAAAAGAAAATCTATTTTTAGTAAATATAACCTGTTCTTCCTGACAGGTCCAGTTGGGCTTTCACCTAGTTTTTGCTATTTATTACTGTGCACGAATGCTAGATTTTAACGAACCTCTAGGTTTATGTGATACAAAAGTAAATGGTATGGGCATATAGCTCCTGGACATAGGTGGTATTATGCAGCCAAAATCGCTATCTGGGGTCAAAATTCCAATTTTGGCACATTTTGGTTCCATTGTCTGTGCCAAATGGAAAGTCCTCCTGGACCTGTCCCACCTAAACTGTGTCGAATAACACTGAATGCAGTAGTTATTAAGGAGTTTCTATGCAAATGCCTTGATTGTTATGTTTCATGGTGTTACTGCAATATAATGATGTTGTAGCTTTTTATATCCAAACCAAAAAAGTGAGTTTGGTATAGAAATTTTATAGATAGAGTTTTTATAGATAGAAATTTTTTTTTTTTTGATTTGACACTGAAAGTATATGTATTCCGGTCTTACTGTCCACAGACAACAAGGTTAAGAAGATGCACCTGATAGTTGTGGAGCTACCTGAAGTTTATTTTGCAGATGCGATTCAGGCTTGGCTTAACTTGAAACGAGCAATTAGCAGAAGTTAAGAAGTGAATTTATATGCTAAGAAAACTTGCTCAGTGCCATCGCTGACGTGTCATTTGGTCTAGGTGAGATAAATGAAAGGATGGCTCTGCTGTCTCACTGAATCGGCTTCATTCCCTCCCCTCAAATGAACCCACTGCACACTTTTATTGCATTACTTGAAGAACTTAACCGTCATTTTTTTTTTTCTATGGATGATTTCTCCAGGAAGCCAATTCACCCTGTCTTGAAAGATACAGCCCTCCACTTTTCTTTTTCCATCTCAGTGCTCACCTCATCAAGGTCTCATAGCTATGCAGTCTCTATCCGCAACAGTCTTCTGCATTCTTTTGCTGAATCCATCGTTAATGCCTCTTTTCTTCCTAGGAGTCTAGGATTCTAATTGAAAAGTGATGAATACTGTAAAGCTAAAACATTTGTTTAAACTGCAGATCCAGAAATGGTGCAGAATCGGTCCCTTACTGCAGATGTCTGGTTCTATCTGTGAAGGATGGAACATTATGATGGCTTATCAGCAGATCTCATTGGTTCCCTGTGGTGTGCATCATCTAAGTATCTTAATTCAAGTCGTAAGACACAATTTTCTGTTGGAAGCTAGACATCATAACCAGTAGACTGTACTGAGGGGATGGAAATTCTTATTCAGCAAATATTTGTAGTGGGGCTTTAATCATAGATGGATAGATTTCCAACTTTCCTGTTGATGCTGGATGATATTGGAAATTTAGTCTTCCCAATCATTAAATCTAATTCAGAATCAAACTCGTAAACCTTTCAGGTCTTTCTATAGTTACATCCCCAAAATATCATAGATATTATAGAATCATTATAGAATCATCATCGTCGCCCCATCCGCCGCTGATCCTTCGTATTAACAGGACAACTCAAAAAACGATTCATGGATCATTTTCAAATTTTATATCCACAAAGAGAGACCGTAGTTAGAGGAAGAACTGGAGCGATTTTGGGAAAGGTCGGTTGTAGAGGGGAAGCTTTATATCTAAAAATATTTTGTACCATAATTTCTCAACTGTCCGATTTAGTCCAAATTAGATGCATATGAATCGAGTTGAGGAAATCTATCATGTATATTTCATATTTAATCTAGTAGTTCATATGTTAGTCACTACGGGCAAGTTTTTGGTACATAGCTCGAAAGCTATTCCATGCATCATTTTCAAATTTTTATATCTAAATAGAACTTGCAATGAAGAACTGGATTCATTTTGGTAACAATTGGTTTTATTTCCCACACTACGGGGAGCCTCACTTCAGAAGTTTACGGACATAACTTCCTAATCCTTGGTCGGATCTAGTCAAAATTCAGTGCATATGAATTGACCCAAGACATCTCTCTTGTAAATATCATATTTCACTCTAGTAGCTCATATTTTACTCACCAGGAGGACCATCTTTTGATTACAAAAAATACTGTGTAATTTTAAAGCTATTCAACTTCACTTCAATGTGAAGTTCAATCCGGGGATTTGCTTGTGTTGAACAAGCAAACAGGGCATTAGGGGACTTTTCAATAATATGAACTTATTGTTGGAGGCCTAGTTTGAAACCTATTTTACCAAACAGGCCCATAATCAGGCTAGTTTTTCAATTTTCTTTTTTTTTTTTTTCTTGCTGTGCACAAAGTTAGATTTTAGTTTTTTAACATTGGTTTATGTCAGAGCCCAAGGTTGCAGTTAGGTGCATTTAGCTCCCTTACGGAGATAGGTGGTATTTTTTAGCCAAAATCCCTCTCAGGGATCAGCCCCCATTCCTGCATGTTTTGTTGGCTTTGCAGGTGTTCCAAATGGAGTCTGCCTGGCTAAGTCTAATTTTTATTGATTAATTGTAATAAAATCTACTATGTACTTCTACTCCACTACAATTCAGGGTAAAATATTCTACCTAATATTCAACTACATTTCATTAACAGCTATAGTTACAATGTACTTTTTCAGAGTATGATTTCTCAATGCCTTTGTGTCTATTGAAACAGTGGATCTCCAGCTGTGTTGATTTTGAATATTTGTGAAAAGTAAAAGTCAGTTTTTATTATGGGATGGGATTTTTTTAAGATCCATAAATTTCTTTAAAAATTGTTTTGGACTATTTAGAAAATTGTGAAACATCGGAAAATCACATAGATCTTATGAATAGTTTATTTTCTTATGAATACTTTTTAATGTGGTTTCTCACAGAACAGCAATCTAGTGATCTTGTAGATTTAACAGAAAAACTAGTACATCTCAACCTTTAATATCCACGGCAACAACAGATGCTACACATGAATGCAGTAGTAACATTCAACCAAAGTATCTTATATAATAGTATAGTGCAACACTGGAGGAAGCATTTTACTGCTCAGTGATTACTTTTACTTTCATACTTAAATACTCATACATTTTGCTTATAGTACTTGCATACTTTTACTTTTGTTATGTTTTGAATTCATGGATTTTCTTGTAGTGGAGTAATTCAATTATCTTAGTGCTTTTCCTCAAGTAAATATTCTGACTACGCTGGTGGTGATTCTGTTCTATTTGAACCCATGACATGTCGTTTTAAATGTGTAACATTGATTTTGTTTGCACTTGAACCTGTTATAATATACTTCCGCGTTTTACCACAGTTTGTGTTTGTGTGTATGAAGATTCTGCTCTGTTCTACATTATACCGGACTACCATTAATCACACATTGGAGGATTGTCAGTTATCTTACTTTGATTAATAAACCTGTAGTTATACAGTAAAAAGTGGAGCAGGAGTGGAGCCCTTGTCCAGCCAACACCTCCTTTCACTAAGTATTATAAAGTACTTGTCACACAACCAATTTGCATTATTGATGACAGGGCTCCTGCTCCGTCTGAGCTGCTGTTTCAAAGAGCCAAGAAAACAGGGAATTATACACCTACTACACTCCAGTCTAATACTGAATGTATCATTGGCCTCTATGGAATCTCTGCCCGAGTTTATGAAGAGTAGAAATGACAGCAAAATCAATGCTGAAAAAGAAATGGAAAAAATATTAATAGAAAATATGTCTAGAATAGTGCTGTAGAGGGTTTATGCCGTCACGAAGAATAAACAATCCTACGCATTTGTCCAGGTCGCCTCATTCGTAACCATTCAAAACATCTGTAGAAATAATTGATTCATTTATATCCTGTAACCGCTTATCCTGTTCATGGTCTCGGGGGCTGGTGCCTGTCCCAGCTGACATTGGGCGAGAGGCGGGACCACCCCCTGGGCAGGTCGCCAGTTCATTACAGGGCCGACACATAGAGACCAACAACCATTCACCCTCACATTGACTCCTACGGGTAATTTTGAGTCGCCATTCATCTATAATGCATGTTTTTGGACTGTGGAGGGCCGGAATATCCATAGAGAACCTATGTAGACACGGCAAGAACATGCAAACTCGGTCCAGAAAGGTCGTATTAATTTTGTGTAATAAGTCTGTTTTCTTATATTTTACCCACCCTGCAAGGTTTAACATATTAGAAAGTAATTCCAAGAACCTATCATTTTTTATCGACTTCTGTTCAGACATTCAGGGGTTCTTTTGTGGCACACAACCGATCCTCTCCACCGATCCTCCGATCCTCACTCCTGAGAGGGAGTGCAATAGCAAAGATTTTATTTTAAGTGTTGAAGTGTCACCAAACAGTGCTAGAAACTTCCTGATGGACCTTATCTTCTCAGCTCCCAGAGACAGGTCCAAGTGATCGAATGAGCTTCCCTGAATTGCAGAGAATTTTTGTCCTATTATTTTGCCCACAAACGGAACTCGGGGTACATGACAATAGTTAAGTTTCATACAGTAGCACTGGCTGAAAAGTTGTACTTATGTCTGTCCAGCTTGCGTAATCCGTGCCCCACCCAACCACAAACGTCTGTAGAAATAATTTCTGTAGTCTTTTTTGGATTAGAAGGGTTTTTAAATATTTTTTAATCCAGGAGCTATCCGTTTATACCAGTACTGCAAACAAATTTAACAGTTATTTCCTGACAATACTCTTTCTTTTTAGAGAGTTTTGTTAAATCTGTCAAGTTAATTTTGCCTAATCTAACCATTCGACTAAATGAACGATCAGCCAACCAGACAGACAGAATCATTTCTGTGGGAAAGCATAATCTCTGTGCTCTTTCACCCCATCTCTCTCTGTAGATTATTCCCTGTGCTCAAAGGGACGCCCTCTACTGTCTCCATGAGAACGGGTGTATCACCCTCCGAGTGTGTCGCTCCACTACCACACAGGAGGAAGCAGTAGGTACGAAACCACTCTTTGGAGAATGCACACCCCCTCCACACACTCTCCCACACTTACACACACACCCACACTCATACGCAGACACAAACTCGCCCACACATACACACACCTCACACCAGTTGTAATATCCTCATCGACCGAGCACTCTCACCCCTGAGCTGTCTCTCCCAGTCATCATTTTTTTCAGGTTAAGAGCTTTGCAGTTTGAGCTCCTGTCAACATTTAGCCTCCTACATATATCTCTGGCTCAGTTTCATGGGCCAGAAGAACTCCATTTTCGGGCTGTGTCACCCTTCGTCGCCCTCTTCCTGATCTCTCTCTTGATACTGATTTCCCATTTTCCTGTTGTCTCCTTTTGTGAGTCTCTTCTTCCCTCTTATCTTACTGAATCCTCTCTGATCTACTCGTCTATCTTCTCGCACTCCACTATTTGCTCTCCTCATTTCCCAATCATGCTTATCTATTTCCCTTCATTCTCTCTTATTAACATCTACTCATGCTCTTCACAACCATTTCTCTGTTTTTTCACCTTCCATTTTTTTTCTGATTCTGTCTCATTTATTTTTCATCTCCCACCCATTCAACTTTCTTGTGGAAGTAGTACTTAAGTTCCTTAACCTCTACTCCTTGCATCCTTACCGTTCTACCTACCTCCTTTTCATTCACACACCTGTATTCTGTCTTTCAGCGACTGACCTTCATTCCTCTTCTCACTGGTGCATTCCTCCACCTCTCCAGGTTTTCATCCACCTGCTCCCTGCTCTTACTACAGATCACAATGTCATTTGCAAACATCATTGTACATGGATACACCTGTCTGACCTCTTCTGTCAGTCTGTCTAGTCTTGTAGCAAACAAGAAGGATTCAGAGCCAATCCTTGATGTAGTCCCACCTTCACCGGGAACCCATCTGCCGCTCCTACTTAACACCTCACAGCTATAATTCTTTGAAGAGGCAATGCAACTCCCGGCCTTCTATATATCCATCCATCCATATATATGCATCCATCAGCACCCTCTCAAAGCAACTCTCAAAGCAAATATCAAATTTGTAGTCCTCTTTTTTGGCATGAAATCTTACTACTTATCACAAATTGTCACCTTTTTTCTTAACCTAGGTTCCACTACTCTTTCCGAGAACTTCATTGCGTGACTCATCAGCATGCCGTCTGTCCACTTTTAACAAGTCTCTGATTCTTTTGAGTTCATTCTCCCTCTCTTCCATCAGATCCTGACCAGAGTGCCCACGAGCTTGTGTACGACTTGCGTTCTCAGTGCGACGCCATCAGAGTCACCAAAACCGTCAGACCATATCGTATGGTCATCTGTCCCGTCAATGAAAACAGCGCCGCTCTGATGGTCAGTGACGGCAGAGCCATGCTATGGGAGCTCAAAGCCCACGCTGGAAAGCCAGCAGCCAATCCTAGGTAAAAACACACATATATACGGACTCAAAGTACAGAAATAATTCTGTTTTTCTGGAACAAATGGCTGAAATTGCAGGGAGTAGTATGATTGAAAGTTTTAATACTTTATATTGTGACTTAAACTGACTTTTAACTACTAAAATTAATCCTCTGAGCTAAATTTAGTCTTTTTTAGTGCCGGAACATGTTGGGATGCACAAAGTTAAGCTGCCTTTCTTAAGCCCTTCTTCCTTTTGAAGTAGCAGCCTCTTTCAGATGAGACCGTTTTAGACTTCTCTCTTAACTTGTTTTCCGTTGTGACGAAGGAAATGGTTTATTTGCCCATGAGCAAAATTAAATCCAAACAGAATTAATCTGAAGCTAATAGGAGAAATCTAGAGAAAGATTATAGAAGAATTGCTTGTACTTTTCAATTTATGAATAATCCCCTCTTTATAGAATAGAGTATATTTGCTGAACTTTTCAAAGAGGTGGAGTTTCCAGATAATGGCATTTCTCATTCAAACACTAAATTACACAAAATGACCAATCCTATGCTTTCTTGTCATTGTTCTATTCTTTTCCTTAGTTGTTTTTCTATGGAAAAGCCAAAATGAGTAATTTTAAAGAGGTTTTAACTACATCTCATATATGCAACCATGAGTTGTAATTCATGAAATATTCTCCCTGAGAGGTGGTCTTATCAGTGAGCGGAGCATGGAGAGATTAACTAGACTGAATTATTTAGAGTTGAATATTTCACTCTTCTCTACCTAAGGGGTTGTAGCCTCTGTCATATAAGCTCCAACTCATTCTGCAGCATAACGATAATGTTTCAAGGAATCATCTCTATTTTTATATGAAGCAGCAAAAATCGGCTGGTATGCCGTCCTAAATAAAGGCTACGGTGTCTCTTTAGAGTGGTCCTTTCTAAATGTTATAAAGCAACCCATTCTACAGTTTGGGGGGCTGTAGGAGAAAAAGCTTGGTCGCTTCTCGTTTTCAGCTTTGTCCTTGGGACAACAAGAGATAACTGGTCAGCGGACCACATTGACCTGGAGGGGGTATATATTCGTATGAGTTAAGAAATGTAAGGTGGTGCTCCATTCAAAGATTTAAAAGCTAAAACTCCTAAAATGTACAAGTAGCCTGTGGAGGGACTCTAGAATGGGGTTGATGAGTTCTCGCTTTCAGACCAACTGCAGATGTCAGAAGGAGGTCCGGGTCACGCGATAATGAAGGTCATTGCAGTCGTGCACATGGCACGAAAATCGTTAAACGAAAAAAAGGTCATAACCTTACGGAAAATCCTCTCCTGTTAAAAACTGGATTCAAACCCAGAATGTATCGGCCAATCAAATTTAAAATTGCTGTCCATTCTGACGGTAAGGTTAGAAGCTGTGGGTTTTAGTAATGGCTGAAGGAACTCAGGTTCCTGACAAAGGCATCACATACACCACTGAGTCCAAACACCATAACTTTGCTTTCCACTCAAATTTTAAATCTTAAGGTGCAGCCAGACTTTAACGTCCCTAAGACACTCCCGTTATGGGTTTAAGGAGCTGACATTCGTTTATTCGTTCAACGAATAACGGTTGTACTCTGTGCTCTTTCTCTCTATGACTTTCAGTCTCTCGCCTCTCTACTCCCCCGTGTCATTCTGTGGAGCTACCCTGGGTCCAAACCAGAAGAGGATTCAGGATCTCTCTCTCAACAGCATGATTGGTATGGCCCTATACATCAGCACCATCGAGTTACTACCTGTTTGTGTCTGCAGAGGGACAACGTTTTAAGTTTCTAAGAGACATGATAGTGTGTGGGTGTGTGTGAGGGTGGTTATATAGTTTATGTCTACATCAGGCCTTCTTCTACCTTTTATTGTACTTCACCTAGCTGTTTGAGCCTCAATGCGCCCAGTCTGCACATAGTCCCATGGGTACGCGGCCCTTTCTTCCCTCTGTCTTGAACAGAGCTGCCTATCAAGAGATGAATGTTGGTATAGAATAGTAATGACACACTGTTTAGATTTCTACAATTGTTTCGAGAAAAGGTGGAACTGAAACTGCCAGCGAGCAGAATGCCTTGAGGAGATGTAGCCGTGGTGATTGTGCTGCCATAAGATGGGAGGCACACAAACAAAATCCACACACTCTAAGAAACAAACAAACACACTTCTGCCTGGAGCAAGAGCTCAACCTGACATTTGCTACTAGAGCTCTATTTAAGAGAGTCTGCCACTGGCCTGCAGCCTTCTAAAGTTCAGTGAAAAGCCAGTTTGGGATAACACCTAGTGCTGATTGGCTGATACAACAAGAGCGTCAGATGGATGAAAGCAAACGATGCATGACTGTAAGCCTAGAAAAGTATATTTTCCCTCCGATTCAATATTTCCATTAATTTCTATCTGATGCAAATCACTTGTTTTTATTGATGCATTGGTTTTTTTTGGATTAAATCCTTATCTAATTTTTCCATCTCAATGCTCTGCTTTTCGAAAGAGACTTAATCTTCCATTGCAAGTAGCATTATGAGGATGCACCCAAATTAAAGTATATACTAGCACCAATTATAACTTTAAGGTTGTTGTACCCCCAGAGACCCTGTAGCCCACCACGAAATACAGAGAAGGTGATGTTTGCCAATTTAGAGTATAAAACTATCTAAGCAATAAGTCCTCGCCTCAGTGAAATCAACATGTAAATTCTATGATTAGCCAACGGGATTATAATCAAGTGAACTGAGTAAATCTCTAGGAATGAATCCTGCAGTTACTCCTGTTTGAAAGAGTCTTTCCGTAGCTTCTTGTCTCATTTCACATTATCCCAACAGGCCCACAATAAGACTTCTGTTTAGTTTTTGTATTTTTTACTTTTCAAATTGCTACATTTTGATCAGAGCCAAAGGTTCTAATATGTACATATTAGAGGTGCACCGATCGAATGGCCGGCGCCGGGAGGCCTAGTTTCATGAAATCGACAATCGTCCAAGCAGAATCAAGAGGCCGATTCGCTGTCGGTTACATGCATCCGCAGTCCACGTACAGCAGCATGAGCTACCACGGCTGCAGATATCTCAAAAGTGAACCAGAAAACACAAAGCTTGCAATTTGTTACACCAGCAAAGACAAAATAAGCTTTGGAGGAACGAGCCCTAAAATGTTGTTTTTATTTATTGTATTTTGTTTTACTTCAAATACAATCACAAGATGTTTCCTGTCTTCGGGAGCTCAGAGCCAGCCACAAGCCCCCTTTATGTATGTATGACCGTTCAGCACTTTGGACAACTCTGTTGTTTTTTTAAATGTGCTTATAAATACAGTTGAGTTGAGAGAGATTAGCATCTATTAATATTGGAATAACAATAACAGTATCCTTAAATAAGCTCACATCATCAGAGCGGCTAGAGCTAGCGGGAGCACAGAGCCATCCACAAGCCCTGACGTCCCTCAGCAAAACCAAAATATAACATATAATGGACTAAACAAGGCTTAAAATGTTGTTTATTTCACCTTGAATTGTCATACAATTGGTTTAAGAAACGTAAGGCGGGGAGGTCGGAGGATACATTCATTTTGTCAGGTCAGAATACATACACATTACACAATGCCGACCAGCCTTATTACTTCCACTCTAATCGTGCATAATAAATACATTACTCAATAGGATTTTAAAACTTTAAAGAAAAAAAAAAATCAGGATGAACCAAAATGGAAATAGGCTGGTAAGACTTTTTAAAAATCGGTTATTGGTAATCGTCCAAAAAATTGTAATCTGTGCACCTTTAGTACATAGCTAGGCCTTGTGGACATCAGTGGTATTTTGCAGTCGAAAATCCCTCTCTTAGTACAAAATCTAATTTCTTGAATGTTTTGGATCCATTGTCTATCCAGGTGTGCCAAATTTAGAGTCCTCAAAGAGGACAGACATATTGGTATTTTTTGTGGTTAGATTATTACTTTGATATTTGCAGTTTTTGCTTCAATACGTTTTAAATCCATTCTTTTTCACTTTCACACAACTGCTTATTACGTTTATATATTTTCTTAAGTTCATGCTTTTTACTTTCTTGGTGCTTCTTTTTACTTTATACTTTGACTAAAATTATTGATTCAACTTTTCTTACTTTTTCAAAGTAAGAAAAGTTGAATCAATAATTTTACTTTTAGTGTTTTTTACGCTAGTGACACTACCTCTCCTCAAGTAAAGAATGTCTTCACTTTTGCCACCTCTGTTTGCATGTAATTATATTCTTCCCCGGTGTTTAGTAAACGTTTTAGACCAACCTGGGATTTTAAATATGGTTTGATATCTCTTACTTGTAGTGTAGCCTGTTGCTGTTCTCATGTTGTGAGTTTTTGTGTTGTGGGGGTAAAGTAAACTGCCATCCTGCTGTAATATATTGGTTTCTCACCATGGCAAGACTAAAATCCATAGCACCATAGTCCTGTGTTTTTGGGTTGAGAGATGGCACTGCTTCCCTGGTGGGAGAGAAAATGAATATTGAGAGGGAGAAGTGAAAACAAAACCGTCTATCAGAGGCAAAAAATGTTATAGTGCGAAACTGAAGGGACCATATAAGCTTATTGTTGTCTGTCCGCCCGTACATATCGTTCTTGAGCCACATCACCTCAAAAACTGTAGAACAGAATTCCATTGACTATCAAACATGTTTATTTGGGGTCGTAAAGGTGGGATTTTATAATTGGATTCTTCAATCTCCTGTCCTTCTTGAGGCTTATTTGAACAATTTTCTCGTCATTTTTCTTACATTAAATTTAGATAAACTTAGTTAAAAAAACAAATATTAACAGGGTTGACTATTAGTCTGTAGTGCAGGAAGAAAACCCCAGTTAGCTTATTTAAAACATCAACACAAACAAACAAACTGCATGAAGTGTCAAAAATATAATAAACCTCAAATATCGTAATACAACTATGGCAAGACAAAACTATAAAATGTATCATAATAAAAATTATAAATAAAAATCTCTATGTACATGACATGTAAGACTATGTATACCACTTGTAAACATATTATGTGTCCTTGAAAGAGTTTAATTGAAAGACTCTAAAAAATAATGATAACGCCCTCCCTGACCATCTGAAGGCTCCACAGACAACTAAGACTTTTTTAAAAAGGACTTAAAACTTATAACCTATAACTTTTAATTAACATTGCTTCTTTTTGGTCATATTTTTATATTATTATAATTATATATTTTTATTGATGCTTTTATCTGCTTTTACCTTTTGGCACTTTGAGATTTGATTCAAATGTAAAGTACGTTATAAATATACTGTATTATTATTATTATTATTAATAATATAATAATAATAATAAAAATGATAATAATAATGAAGCATGAAGCAGCTGGAAAGGTCAGTGGGTTACATCACTGACTTCCAGGCAAGGTCCTTAGTGCTTCCAGCCTACCCAGCCACATCTAGTCCCAAGCCGGATAAATGGTACGGTTTTGTCAGGAAGGGCATCCGACATTAAAAAAACCCCAAAAAACCATGTTAAATCAATATGCAGAACGAGACGACCCGCTGTGGTGATCCCCTAAAAAAAACAAATTTTTGTCACTGAAAGAGCCGAAAGAAAAAATCTTTTTAATAACAATTCAGGAGTGAAAAAAATAACAGATTAATACAAAGTCAATGATATGTACTGAAAGTACATATGGAGATTTTAAGATCGACGAGTGGAGTAAGAACGGACATGTGAAGAAGAGTCAAGCCTCACTCTATGTGAGCTATTATGAAGAAATCCTCCCTAACACAGTACAATGCTAAAACCAAGAATAAAATATAGGCATATAGTGTAGAGGGTGTCTGATGGTACCAGGGAAATAATGACACTGTGGCTCCAGTCCTGATTGAGGACGACTCAACACCTGCACAAATCACAGACACCATACCGCTCTCGTTAATATGCAGCTTTAAATGGAAGCTTGGAAAGAACTAGCGGATGCAGTTCAATAGGTGTTATAGGAAACCTTGACTCTTTTGATCAGATCATATTTTCTTAATTCATACTACCAGAAAGAATCTTCCGAATTGAAGCATTTTGACTAATGAATATTAAAAGACTTGAATAAGGGGCATACAGCCTCATCTAACAGTCCTAATTGGAGCCTCAGTCTCTTTAACTTGACAAACAGATGTCAGATTTAATGTTGATTTATTGCCGAGTGTACCGCCTTGGCTTACGTGAAGTAGATTTCAATAAATGGAAAGATTGAAGCACATGTAATGGACATTTAATATGCTGTAATTACTTTGTGTGATAGTTATACAATTGTATTCAATGTTGTGTTTTTTGTTTTCAGGTCAGACCCTGATAGCTGGTGAGGCTGCTCCTCTGTCATCCAACCAGCAGGAGATCCAGTTGAAGTTCCTGCTCACTGGCCTGCTGTCGGGTCTGCCACTCCCACCGTTTGCCATCCGCATGTGTCCACCTCTAACCACTAAAAACATCAACCACTACCAACCTCTGCTGGCTGTAGGTGGGTAACCATCCAATGCTGGCACCTGTTGACATACAGATTTATAAATGTCACTGGAAAGTAAGACCAAAAGATTGGAGTTGTTTTGATTTGGGCAGTTATTTTTTAATTTAGTTTTAGTCCTGCATCAGATGTCTCCATTATTTTTTGTCCCATTTCTTCAAAGTCATGCTGTTTTCTTTGGCCCGCTAACAGTTATGGCATTATTGTCTAATTTAAGATCAAGATCAACTTTGTTGTCTCACAAGATGGGAAATTTGTCTTTGAGTTTTCACGGATGCTGTAGCCATAAAAAGAAACATTTCACACAAAATATACACAAAACATACAAAGGTTCAGAAAAAAGCGTAAGACTTTACGTTCCCTCCAATATCACGCATCACATCAGCGACATTTGGACATCTTATCAAAATCTCTCAACCATATCTGCCACGTTCTAAAGTTTTTATTGTTACGGGCATTGAACAATTTTTTAAATCCATTTTATTGACTTCAAGGGTTCTCTGAACCTCCAAGCAGAGGCCCTTTAGCTGGTATTCAGAGTGTAGAACATAGTTGGGGCCAATTACTATTCTACTGGCCTTTCTTACCCCGTCCTTCACAACAGATCCATAACTGGACTTCTGCCCCCTTTTTGCAATTTTTATTTTACAATGCACAATGCTAAAATTTTATAAAAGCCTAGGTTCAAAATCCAATTTTTGGCCCATTGGGTATATTATACCCCCGACCTTTTTGGGGATATAATGATGTTATACCCTTTTATACTAAAAAGAGAATGAGATGACTTTTTATGATTAATCAAAGGTTACTCAAACATAGTGACAGGTGCATTTTTACTGACACTGAAGACAAATTATTTCAGGTCCTGTCCATAAAAACCTAGGCTATGCAAATGCACCTGATGGTCGTGTCGCTATCGTAAGTTTATCTTGGGTATTTAATTCAGGCGAGGCTTCATGCAAAAGAACCGTTGGATGCCAGGTTAATGTAGACTGTTAATAAATAAACTGCAAGGACTTCTCTTTGATGTATTGCAGTCTACTACTGTAGACCGTACGATCTTCCAAGCAGTTTGCACAGAAAGGCTACTAAACCAAACTGATGCCAAACCAGACAGTGTTTTTATCATAACATTTTTATTTAGTTTAGTCACTGAACAGTGTTGATATTTTAATCTTTTGTTTTAGGTTATGAGGATATTATTAACATTTTCTTTCAGTTCACATATTTCAAATCAGATTTATTTGATCCTTATCTGATAAACAAGAAGCTTTAATCAAAGTCACTGATTAAGCTGCAGATATAAACATATTTATTTTTGATTCTCTATTCTTAGAGGCTTAGTTCCTTCAAATGTCTGACCCTCTAATCACTTCCGTCTCTAATCGTTGTCTTTACCTGATCAAACAGTGAGACTGTAAGCTCTTTTAAAAAACAGCCATTGACTGGATCTTTGACTTAATCCAATTCCGACAGTATTAATGTGATAAAACATGATTTCTTAACATCACTGTTGGATCGGACCTCTACAGGTCAGACCCTAGATCCGCCCCGTCTCCTCTCAAAAACAGGAAGCAGCATTCTGAGTTTGCTTCTAATAGTCACCTCTGACTTTTTCTGTTAAATTAAATATTGAATTTGTCGTCTATTTCGGATTGCACAAAGCGTATTTCTGAGATTCCGTACTTGTCATTTAGAGTTTTTACTATCCAGCTTCTGTTGTCAGCAGATTGAACTACATCAGTTAGACCAAACAGAATCGTGGTGGACTTGACAATGTAGATCCAGCATGTACTTCTTTAATAATAATAATAATAATAATAATAATACATTTAATTTATAACGCACTTTACATTTGGATCAAATCTCAAAGTGCTAAAAGATTGCTTTAATGAGGGACTTAACGACAAGTAACACCTGCATGGCGTTTTTAAAGGGAGGGACACAGTACCTGTGCTTATTTATTCATCCATGCTAGATTCTGATGCTAGCACGGTAAGGGAGTGTCTGACTGAAGGATGCATTCAAAAGACAATTACTGAACATTTTTTTTTCTGTAACTTAATGAATCATGTAATATTCCATGTATTCTCTTTTTCTGAAAGGCTGACATAATGGGCCAGTTAGTTGTAGAGTCAAACAAGAACAGAATCACTGGGTAAATAAATCCAAAGGTCTAAAAAAAACATCAATGGTTCCAGTATTGAAATCAATAAATAGTCCAATAATGTTTCTCAAAGCATGATTGTGGAGGAGTTTGACAATTTCAACACTTGCAGCCCCTCATTTCTGACAAGGTTTCGGAGAATGTGAGAAAATATCTGTACGTATTGGTAGAGGACGAAAACCCACACTGAATGCCTGTGGCTCGGTAGTTTAGCCGTTGAAGCCACCCCTCCTTATCACTTAATGTGCCTGTGCTGATGCTCTGCCTCCGGTCACTGTCCCTGACAACTCCTTTGAACGGCTCAGGGCTAAGCCTTAAGCACTGCTCAGCTCTACACCATCACATCAGGTGCTCACGGCGTGAGCTCGAGCTCCTCCTCTCATGTACCCCTTCGGTTAAGCATACAACCAGAGAACAAATACGACATCCTGGACCTTCTTGATTTGCCGCCTCTGGCCGCCTCCCAGAAACCCAGTCTCCTCCTCCATGATCTCCCAGGTCGTCCCATGGATCGCCACCGACCTCTTCACCAGCCATACCCACACATTACCACAGCAGGGCGCATACCGCGACTCCATCCCATCTGTCCCCACCAATAGAGTCTCCTCCTCCGACCAACCCAATCCCACTAGGCTCATTATCAGACACTTTATCATGAGGATAATGAAGAAAACATTTGCAGCGACTTTATACTTTCCAGGTGCTAAGGTCACCTACATCTAAATAAATCCTAGTCTTTTGGCTGAACGCCAACTTACCCAGGATGTTTACTCTAATGCAGTCAGTCCTGAACCAGTACTGAAGCAGTAACTCAGTGGACTGACACACCCATCAGTGGTAGAGTGTATCGCTGTAGCCAAAACAAACGCAGCCTGCAACATAACCTTGATTGACAATTTCTATCTACTTTTGAAACGTCCTGCCTTCTTCCATCCCAATGGTATCCACCCAGATGTCCTTGGCTCACGCACCCTTACCAACAATACTAGTTATTCTATCAGGACCTCTCCACTGCACTGACTAATCCATATCGCCTGTCCAATCCTGGTCACTTCCGTCATTAGACATATTTTCTCATTACAGAGCTATTCATTTTTCTAGATGATTTAAATTTTGATTTGGGAAAAAAACATCATTATATAGTTTCAAAGATCTGTGCACATCTCTAAACTTGACTCTACTGATAACCAAAGCAACACATCCTAAATGTAGCTACAAATCCCTTCGATAGACATTATTCTCACCAATATTCACCAGAGTTATCCACACAGTGGAGATATTCCCCAGGATTATAAATCTAAAGTAAATACTCCCTTACCTTTACACACCGGCCCATAATTCCTCACAACTGAGTGTCAGTTGTTCAGCAAAATTCTTGAAAGCAATGATATCAATGAAGAATAATTCTGCCCCCGAGCATCCCCTCATAGTACTGTATGACTGTCGTCCCATTAATAACAAGGTAAAAGTTTGTATTGCTTTTAATTCGCAATTTATTAAAGCACAACTTCTATCTGATGGAAATGCAAGATATATTACCAGTTCAGTACAGCATTATCAAACTGACATCTTCTGACATTCTTATAGTTTCTCCTTTAGTCCTCTATCTTAAACAGAAGTTGGTCATGCTCTTTCAATGAAAGACCCAAAAGTGTGTATTATACCGACCCGCTTGACCTCAGTCTTTTGAGGACAGCTTCTTTAGTCAAGCTTGGACCCTGACATATATCTTTAATTTGTCTCTTAGCCATGGAATTGTTCTTAAGATTTGGAAAACTGGTTGCGGGCTTCCACTTCATAATGGAAGAGATATTAAAGATTTATATAATTACTTTCCAATTTCCAAACTTTACTGTTTAGCCAAAACTCTTGTCTCTTTTGTCAATTGTCAACTGAATTCATTGTAAAAAAACAAATTGCATTTGAAATACTGGTCAGTCTGGTTTAAGATCGCGTCGTAGCACCTCTTCAGCTGCATCTTTTGTTCACAGTATCTGCTCCAGTGTCAGCAGGTGCAATGTGAACAGGATTGTGAACAGTTTGTTGGCATTTGGTCACAAAAAAATTTATTTTACAAATTGAGAGTCTCTAAATGAATTTATTAGAACGGACTTCACATTTACTTCATTAAGCACCAAACCCGAACCCACACTCCCATGCCTAGACCCACTTACTGACTAAAAATGTAAAGGCTACCAACCACACTGTGAAAACAGTTTGCATTCTGTGAGGTTTGAGATCAAACTACAAAATATCTGTAGAATATCAGATATTTACCAGGGCTATATTTGATGCCTACTTCTGAAACAGCAGATCAGATATTTAAGTATTTGAAAATACGCCGACAAAGATGCAACTCATTAGAGTCCAATGGTCAATATTTACCTCTGAATTGATCTGGAATATGATTTCTAAAAAAAACTAAAATCAGACCTGTTCATGTAAAGTCAGTTTTGATTGTAATTTCATACACCCCTAAATATACAGGGTTTCTGCTGGGTGTTTAAATATATATGATATATATGATGCTGACATTGAACTCAAATTTTTTTTTTCATTTAAAAACACAATTCTGTTTACAAAATAGTTCTGAGTTTATTCATTTACTTTGCAATCAACTGACATTCCTGAAATTATTCCTGAAATTCCGCTGTATTTTTTGGGGAAAAAAGATGTTGAAAGGTCTAAAATGTAACCCGTTGAAACCCGCAGAAACCTTGGTTTTATGAACTTCTAATATTTTCCCTACTGGCAAAAGTAAAATATAAAATGGTTAATATTCATTAATACTTTTTGCTTTATTCCTTTACATATATGTCTTTTTTGTTCAGAATTGTGTGTGTGTGGTAAAGTATCTGTTGGTTAAAATAGTAAAACTGTCCTAATGTAAACAGTTTTAGTGCCGGTCGATCATTTCAACACTGTGGCATCAACTGATTTGGGCGAGCAAAGGGAGTCACTTGTCTGGTTTGATTTATGGAATCTTTCTGTCCATTGGCAACCACATAAACCTTCCAGAGAGAGAGGAATGCTTTACAAAGCGTGAAGCTGAAAGATGATGCTGCTGCAGCAACACATTTTAATCACTTGTCCAGAGACAAGAATGTATAGAAGCTTTATCAATGCAGGCTTCTTGGTACGGTCTACAGTTGCTGGATTAATAGTGACTGATATGAAAACAAGTCTAGCATATCTTGACTTCAGAACTGGAATAAGATAAGATGGGAATAACCATTAACTGATATTCATCTTTGACCAATACAACAATGAATAGATGAAAACACTGGTAGGTCAGCAAAGAAACATAAAACAGTAAATCAAACTGTAACAGCACACAACAGTGTGATCGCAGACTGAGGTGGAGGAATATGCCTATATGTCTATTTTTTCTATTCTAAATTGCTCCAGGAGATGACAGCAGTGGGAATGAACAATTTTTGTATACGTTCCAATCAACCAATCAAAATGTCTGTTATATAGCTATATATAGGGTATATTAACCCTGCTTTCATGTTGCTAATATACTGAGACTAGAATGAATAGTTTGCAGGATTTGCTCTGCACTTGAGAAGCAATCTTCATAATCACGTAAAAGAATGTTTCCATGGCAATCTTCATAATCACGTAAAAGAATGTTTCCATGGCAACTACACTACATAAAACTAATACATTTCCAAACATGAAAAGGCAGAAGTATGAAAAATAGTTGATACGTTTGTGTAGTATATGTTCTGGACAAGGAGACTACTTTTAAGACTCTCTTTAAAAATGATGTTTCCATAGAAACAACAAAAAATATAATTTGTAGGAAGTTCAGAAAGGCACAACCACTCATTATATGCTTTGTATGTGTAGAGTCTGATGGAGAATAAATGGTCACATTTATCGAGCCCTCTAGACATTCTTGCAAATTCTCATCTTTAAATAGAAAAATGCAAATTATTCTCTAACTAGAAGAAAGTGTCATTGTGTGTAAGGATCTAAAAATAATTGTAGTCAGTTTAGACAGAAGTCAGTAAAAGTCCATAAAAAATGTGATGCATTTTGAGAAGTTAATGTGAAATATCAGCTTCAGACAGCTGCTGGGCTGCTGAAAGTTTGGATATATTTGTTTTAGATCTTCTAAAGATGTTTCCCATCTTCCCCACAGTAAAGATGCAGAAAAATGATCTCCAAAGATGAAGTTTCCATTTGAATTTGAAAGCAGGCCCGTTCGTGTGATGTGTCCTTATTTTGTATGTCCTCTCTTTTCTGTATGCATTTGCTCCTGCCTCTGCACCAGATTTGGGACATATCCTCTCCCGGCATGGCAAACCTTGAGTTTAGTTGTCTCTCTGAAAAATAGGCTAACCATCATCTCCTGACTTGGCCCACATAGATACAGAGACAGAGTCTCCCTCAGAACCACATAGAGAATGAATGCCTCCATCCTACACATCTCGCAGCATTTAGCGGCTCTCTGTGTGTCTCTGATATGAGCATCATGTTCACGATGACTGACAGAAAGATCTGTAAAATTCCCTACACATCATCACTTCATTATGACTGCAGCAGCACCAGTGGCCACCACTGTCCTATTTACAGCTGTGTTTTATTAAAGGAGTAGTGTATAAAATTTAGTGGCCTCCAGCGGAGAGTTGCCAACTTATTTTACACATCAGGTCACTGTGTTATCCAAGAAGCTACATTCGCCTTAAGGTGTCAAAAAAAAAATTGCATCCGGTAGCCCGTCAAGTGATGCGGCTACTTTAGATACGTATAGTTAGTTATTCTAAAAACCATAGGTTACATGTAAAAAAAATATTATTGTTTGTTTAGCATTGTGGTCGCGTTGTTTTAAGTAATCGTGAAGACCAAGAGAGCCACACGGTTCTGAAGTGATTGCTCCCCATGAACACTCGCTCCATGATTCCGGAAAGCGGTGAGGTGCGATCCAGGACCAGGGTATTCTGTAGCTCACGGCACCCACCTACCCGTCCTCGGAATTTTGCAAACCCTGCCTGGAGCCACTCCAGTCGAACCACTTTGAAGGAAATGTAATTGTTTTAACAGCCAATCACAGAGGAATACAAAGATTTTTTTTTCTTAAAAAGCTGGAATGGTGGGGAACAAGCATTTTGCACTGTGTGGTCCTACGTCACCTGGTAAGTTGGACCTGGAAGGACTTCACTGACCCAACAGTTAACCTCTAAACATGTGAACCTTGCCGACAAACAAAGTGAGCATTTAAGACCCGAATTGTGAAGTGGTTGAGAGGTAAACTGATGAAGTCCGTCCAGATCAACTGCCTAAATCAACTAAGTGGGCCACGCACAGCTGCAGTCTCTGGAGTTATCGTTTCCAGGTATGATAGGTTACACAGGAAACCCTGGGTCCATGATACCAGGAAGCTGTCAGGTGTTGGCGGGAACCGGGCAATCTAAAGCTTGTCTGCCTCGATCTGTGGTGACAGGAAACACACAGTCTCTCTGATCCTGCTGCAGGGTTGATGCTGCTCACATACGTTACTGTTTGCTCATGGCCTGTTGTCTTTATAGGACTCATATCTCTGCTGCTCTGCTCTCTCTCTCTCTTTCTCCATCAGGCACCAGTAATGGATCTGTACTTGTCTACAACCTGACCAGTGGTCTTCTGCACAAAGAACTGGGTGTCCACTCCTGTGAAGTCAGGTAAGATCGTTCACGTTCATAGGCCTGTCACAATTATGACCTAATCGTCCAATTCCACTGAATTGGACAATTATGACCTAATCGTCCAATTCCACTGAATTGGAATGAATAATAATCATGTAAGATACTGGTGATAACGACTTCCAGGTATCTGTAAAAAAATGTTTTTGATGAAACAGAAATGTCATATTTCTTCAACATCTCCAAGTCATTTTCCACTGTTTGACGCTTGACTGGCACTAATGATGTCATCTGTCTGTTTTTATTCTGCTTGAAATGGATAATTAAATAGGCCTTTAGTGCCTCTAGAGTGCTTAAGGATATCTTCAAGCATGCATTTTGTTAATTTAGTATTAGGAAGATAGTAGTCACCAGCTGAAACCACAGATTTACAGGCTTATGGAGCCGTCATCAAACTGACTGAACTCTGACCGGCTGGCCACTAGTCCATCAAGGAAATTAGCCATTATTGACGCTTTTCCGTGAGTCTATAAACAAACATAGCAAAAATGACTTTCCTTCGTTATTAAGTGTATTTGTAATACTACATAGCTATTACACCTATTCACTAATGGTGGTAGAAAGTAGGCAGAAGGCAATTAATAGAGAGATGAATAGATAGAAGGATGTAGAGAAAGACGGTAAAAGGAAGGAAAGCAAGAAACAAAGATATAAAGAGGGAAAGAAATACACATTTATTAATGTGTGAATAAAAGATGAATAATGTAGGGAAAAGTCCTTTTTCATGTCCAGTACTTTAAATGTGAAATTGTTGACTGTTCGATAACTCTTAATTACAATTATGTAACATGACAATTAATTGTCAGTTGAAATTCAATGAACATGACAGTCTGCTGTCTGCCGTTTAGCTGTTTACTGCAGTGAACAAGGCTCTGCACTAATGGATCCCTTTAAGTAAAATGTAGAATAACCTGTAACATGAATCCCTTTGGCCGGGCAGTTAGCTCCAGGCTGATTGATTCCCTGTTGATTGTTTGTGGCCTCATTAGATCCTGCAGAGGTAATCATAATCACATCATTAGGGTGTCATGTCAGCTCCTGTGTGTCAGAGAGAATTAATTACTTATCCTGCTCCACGTGGGTTCTGTCTGAATCATATGGTCGGGCTTCAGATGAGAGTGGTATTCCTGGCTTTAAGAAATAAACAACACAACAAACTATATAAAAATGATCCAAACAGACATGGATATTATGGTTAACGATGGAGGGCATGGTTTACAGTTTTATACTGTTGAATACACACACCTTAATATTCAAAAAACATCCAAGCTTATCATAAATTGTTTAGTTCAGGTCCAAATGTCAATATTCAGGAGCAGAGCAGGTCAGGAGCATTAACATTTTACGAAAATTAAGATAAACCCAGCAACAAATGATGATGCTTCATTGGTTGCCAGGATTTGAGGGACTGCTTCCCTACAGTCAAAGCATATAATTCAATTTATCAGATGTTTTTAATAATCAAATCGAGCAAAAACAGTTTAGATAGATAAACAAAGAATCCTGCTCCTCCTGACTCCTGCTGTCTTTGGATGTTTCCAGCCTTACTGGACACATCATTAGGACGTTGAATAATTTTGATTCCCAACTGTAAGATGTCTAATGCAGGAAAGATAACAGAAAATCTATGTCCAAAAAAAAAAATTTAAATCACGCAATCTAGAAAATGCCTCCAGAAGCCGACAAAGTACTGCAGCACAGAAAATGTTGTGTTGTAGTTTTTCAGTTAGTTCACTAAATACCCCAATTGGCTCTGTGAGCGTCACAATCTCCAACCCTATATCATATCTTACAGGAAAATAAAATTATAGGTTTTTTAAAACTGAGATAAGCCCCATCTTTAGAAAAAAAACTTTTTATTTTATTTATATCTCCTGCTAAAAAAGTATTATGATAAAATAAAAATAAAAAGTCAATCAAATACAAGGCAAGCCACTGAACCTTTAATTGAATTGTTAATAAAAGCAGACAGAAAGACATTAAAGGAGGGATCATATCTCAACTATAGAAAAGAGTCAATAATTTAAAAGAAACTTACATTCCTAAAGGACAGGCGGGAGAAGGACGGAGACCTGATAATTAGCCACGGAGAGTGGAGAGATATCTGCAAATCCAAGGGAAATGTAACATTTCTATAAAAACATGTACTCATTATTTTATCACCCCTGCTATGCAAGCACACAATGATAAAAGTAAATCCCAGTGCTTGAGGAGATATGCATGTCAAGAAGCAAGGCACTCTCATATTTTCTGGGAATGCCAAAACATAACACATATACACACCTAGATTCTAAAACATTCTTTTTGGGTTAAATATGCAGGGATTTAAAAGGTATTTATGAATATCTAATCGGCTAGTGGTTGGCAGCTGAGAAAATGTTCTAATTGCACGCTCTACGGCCACACTATGGAGAAGGTAACTTTCTCATTAAACTTAAAGATGGGCATCTCTTGGAAGAAATGGTTGAGTATGTCACACACCTACTAGCTCAAACCTACATTGTAGGTTCATTGTCTTTAAAACTGTGCCAAATAGGGAGTCCTCCCGGTCTTATCTCCTAAAGTGTGTAGCATAACATGAACTTTGTGGTATGTCTATCAAATTTGATTCAGTAGGTATCAAAGAGTTTCTGAAGAAATGCACTGATTGTTTAATTTCATGGTGTTACTGTAATAAAATGATCTAACATGTTTGGTCTAAAGAAATCAATCCAGTGAGGATAGAAATATTGGTATTTGTTGTGTTTAATCACAGATTATTCTCGCATAGTAAAAGGCAAAATGTTAATACACCTGTTAGCTGTAGAGCTATTTTAAGTTTATTTTGGGTTTCTAATTCACTGAGACTTAACATAAAAAAAACATTAAATTTAACAGGTTGGCCACAGTCAAGATTACAGTTCCTTTATCTGTAATGCGAATGCTTCTGATCTCCAGATTGGTATAAATACACAAACTGATACGTTTTTGTTATCTGCGTCACCAGCAACAGCTCATTTGATTCAAATATAGGTGGTCTAGATAGTAGCAAATATATGCAAGATATTTTGCTGTGTATTATGGAAAAATCTTAAAAAAAATATGCATTCTTGTCATCTCTCCTCTGGTTGTCGGAAAAAAAACACAGAAATTCCTATCGCATGGCTACTAATCAGATGTTTTCTACCTAGATAAATATATGAGAGCTGATTCATGTGTTCACAAAGCTCTGGAAAATCTGATTTGTGGCACATTAAGGAAAAAAAACAACTAAGTATCGAATTACTGCAACCTGGTGATGTCTCATTAATAGTCGCAGTTAACGTTAGCGATGTAGTGTTTCCCAACCGTCTGCTTTGGATCAGGTTTTCTCCTACAATATCTGGACGGCCATGCGTGTGTTTGCTGCTGATCTTGGGAAGTGATTGCATCAGGGTGCATTGTGGGATTATTTGGACCATGTTCTGCTGGCAAACCTTGGGTCCTACCATCAGTTTGGAAGTTCCCTTGACTTGTGGCCCCTATCTAAACATTGTTGCCGAATGAGTCCACCCCCTTCATTGAACCAGTGTTCCCTAATGGCAGTGGCCTTTTTCCAGCAGGAAAATGTTCCCTGACACACTGCAGAAATGGTTCAGGAATGGTTTGAGGAACACAACGACTACTTCAAGCTGTTGACTTGGCCTCCAGACTCTCCAGATCTTAGTCCAATCCAGCATCTGTGGGATGTTCTGAACCAACAAGTCTGATCGATGGAGACCTTACCCAACAACTTCCAGGTCATCATGGATCTGCTGTTAATGTCTTTATGCCAGATACAACAGCACGACTTCAGAGGTTAATTAAAAAAGCCATTTTTTAGGACTTCCAAATTATTCCTAACGGTGGTTGACCTCACTCCCATCAAGCTGCAGCCAAACATCAAGGTAGAACAAGAATTAATTCTTGTTCTATTAATTAATTAATTCTTGAGCAAAAAAAAAGCCAGACTTTCGGTATGGAGCGAGGTTGTCCACAACTGCAAAACTCTTTTGCAGTTTGTCCTTTTGCGGATATCTCAGCCTGCTCTCGTATCATACTGTCACCGAAATATTTGTTTTTCTCAGCAAGAGCCGTATATCTGCTCATCAGATATAAACATATATATCTTGATCGTAGAACACTCATGTATATATATCTGGGGATCAATAAAGTTGTCCTCATTCTAATAACTTTCTAACTCGATGCTTTTAATAAATTCAAATAATTATACTAATAATCTGATGACAGAACCTATTCAACTAAATAAAAACAACATCTTGTTTAATATTCTTAATTTTATCATGTAAAGTCCAGATTTATTTCTTAACTATTAAGTTGAATGCACTTATTAGTCACTAGATTTCCGATAGTGCCTCATCCTCATCACCTATTCACTTATATTGCGTATTTTTTTGGACATTGATTGGAACCCGGAATACCCATTTTGGAAAGGACAAAAACTGCCTGTATGAAAACAGACAATTATTATGTCAACATACAATAAAAATTAAAGGGCATTTTGATTGCAATTGAACAAAATAACTGTTGTTAATTTTTACCTGTCATTCAACATCCAAACTTCCTGTTGTGTTTGACTCAAATTTGACCTAATTTAAGTTGAAGGCACTCATTATTTATTGGTTAATTTTTAAAATCGTTTTCTAACAGTAACACCCATATTGCATGTTTTCGGATTGTGGGAAAAAGCTGGAGAACCGGAGAGCAACCAGACAAACTCATGAAAAAAATTCAAACTCCACACAGAAATGCCTACGGTGTGGATTTAAAGCCACAACTTTCTCTCTGTGAGATTACAGTGCAAACCGCTACTCATTCATTCTGCAAAGTTTCTATCCAGAACAAAGCTGCAGCATGTCTGCTCACTGCTCGCGGACTTTCTGTGGAAATTAAAATGGACCTTTTTTTCTTTAAATTGCTGTTATTACTTTTAATTGACAGAAATTAACTTGTTTTAAACAAGGGCATTACATTTTTTAATTAATTTTAAAAAGATTTTTAGGATTCAATGGCATATTAAAATCAATTAAATAAGCCAATTTTAAACAATTACTTGCGTTCAGATTAATTTATTTTTGTATGTTTGTATCACAGTACCACCGTCCAAAACAGGCTTTCCTCCTGAAAACACCTGCATGGATTTTCTGTCTTGTTGCAAAGATGCATGCAGAGACGGCAGAGGTGCGTCACGGAAATGAGCCTTCCAACCATTCGTCTGTGAACAGACATGCCGTAGCAGGTCTGTCTGCTTTAGCATCTCATTTACATTTAGTGAGCAAAGCGACTAATTAATCATGAGGCAATTTACCATCTCGTCACGGTGGAGTTGGTGCTCCCACGGCAGCTGGCCTCCATCTCGAAACATTGCTATTACCTCGCTGGCTCGGTATTTTTATTTTTTACACTTTCCTGTCGAAGCTTCAGGTGTCTCATTTACCCTGCTGCTCGCCCATGTGTAGAGGAGTACACCTCTGCAGGTCTTTGATGAGGGTTTGTCTGCTTCTTCCACAGGGGGATTGAATGGGTGAGTCTAACCAGTTTCCTCACATTCGCCACCTCTATTCCGAACAACATGGGTCTAGTGCGAAATGAACTGCAGCATATCGACCTGCCAACGGGTGAGAGACTCACACACACAGGCGAACACATATTAACACTTTTAAGTCTTTTGGGGTTTTCCGCCGTTTTTGAATACTTTGGATTTAGCCTTTATAAACCATGTTGAATACTTTTTAACACGTTAGGTATCCTTTTTTTTTTAGCACATCAATTCTATGACCTGAACTTCACTTTAGCTATTAACATTATGAAAAAATGTTTTATATCCCAAAAATGCTCAACGAAATATTTGGAATAAGGAAAATGAAAGTATAGATTGCAGATGTGACCATAGAAATTTAAAATTGAGTCCATTCAGGTTTCCCCACCTTGTAGGTCTCACTGTTTGTGGTGGAGGTTTTGATGTTCTGGCTGCCTGCTCATCCCCCACTAAACAGATCAAATAAACCATAATAGTACAATATGGCAAATTGTAAATGGGCTGTACTTATATAGCGCTTTTCTAATCTGCATGACCACTCAAAGTGCTTTACACTGTGAGCCATCATTCACCCATTCACACAAACATTCATACAGTGATGATAGAGGATGCCATTCAAGGCGCCACATGTTCATCAGGAGCAGTAACCATTCACGCCATCATTCAAACACCAATGGAAGAGCCATTTGGAGCAACTTGGGGTTTAGTATCTTGCTCAAGGACACTTCGACATGTGGACCGCAGTGGCCTGGGATCGAACCACTGACCTTCAGATAAGTGGACAACCGCTCTACCAACTGAGCCACCGTCGCCCCACAATAACAATGTACAGCTACGAAGCCAGACTTCAGATTCACAAAGATTGCTCTTTTTTTCCCTGGTTGCATCACCACAGGTCACTCGTGTTAAACACTTATAATGGACTTAAAGTAGATATTAATGACAACATAATTCTTTCCCTGACCATGTTCTTTTTCTGATTGATATGAACTCAATATTCAGTGAATGAAAAGGTTCAAGTTTAATGTTCAGGAGCTTTGCAGTGGTCCGTCGTCATGTTGAACTCTAGAATGGCACTCAGTAGATCACATTCATACCTCCTTAAAGGCCCAGTAGTCTCGTACGGACAATGTAGTCACCAGTTCATCTATACTGCATGTTTCGGACTTTGTGAAGATGCCGGAGAACCTGGAGAGACCCCAGACAAACACATAGAAGAACGCGCAAACATTCCACATGCCTTAAACTCCCAGGTGGAACTTTTACCCAGAACCTCCTTACTTTGGGGTAGCAGTTCTACACACTGCGATGCATGCAGACAGTGGGTAGAACTGTTTCGCGTTTCGTGTTCACGCGAAACACCTTGACCAACCTTTGCTTTAGTAAACATGATGGTGAGTGAAAATCGTGATGGTTTTTCCCTCTCACTTTGATAACTTGTAAATGAATAATATAATTCAAAGCCTAAAGTGTTCTCATTAGTTGGAGCTAGGCCATTCGTAGAATTGAAATCACGAGTTTCTCAATGATTTATTTATTTATTTTTGTTGCCCTCGACCATCTGACAAGGGTTCAACAAAACAAACAATATATGATGAATAGATACGAAAGTGTCCTAGAACCAGCATATCAAGTCATTCAATTTAAATCGTATTTCTCTTTTAAGCAGAAATAAGACATGATAATTGAGTATTGACCTAACAGTGTAAGAATGCAGAGGTAATATAAATTAACCTAATGCTAATTGTGTTTGATCTCTAACTGTAGATGACGGTCCTACACGGCAATCAAATGTCAGCATTTGTTCTTGAGGCCTCTGTTTGGGTCAGGGCTTCCTGCAGCTTTAAAAACAAGGAAAATGGTTACTCTGACTATCTTCTTTGTTTTTCTCTGCGAGTCTGTGGTTCCTGAAGACACTTTTCTTGTTCTCCTCTGGGGAATACTTAAGACACTCTCCTAAATTAGCTCCAAACAATCTTAGGTTATCACCAAGGGACGCCCAACCCCGAAAATGAGATCCTATTTTGATTCCTGCACAGCAGCTTACATCCCTGCCTGAGCCTGTTCACAGCTGTGTAATCTGTAATTCTGTAGCAGTAATAACCTCTGTGTGTTTCTACCTCCTCCAGGGGATGAACAATATACAAAACTACATTTACAAGACGGCTGGAAAATAACGTGTAGGTGTAGAAAGAAATGGTTAGGAAGAAACTGTTCAAGGTTTGAACATGACTACAGCATATAGGCAATATTGGATGGAATTATTATCATCTACTTTTATTATGTTCACATTACAGTGCGGTAAAAATGTATCGCAACCCCACCTGTTTCAGATATTGAAATAAGATTTAACATCAATGAAACTGAGGAATCACAAAAAGTTTTATATCAAATATTTTCATTCAGCTGTGTTGCACACAGTAATTTAAGATTAATCGGTTACATTCGATTCTTCATAATAACAGATCAATGAACAATAACGAACTGAGAACAAACAAGAGGGTCAAAAGAAAGAAAAAAAAATGGTAAAATTTAAAAATGTATGTATATAATTCTAAAATGAAAGCAAATAATGAATAAAATAAGCTAAAATATGGCAGTCTTAATCATTTTATCCCCTACCCCAATCCCCCAGCCCTCGGCTCACCACATAAAATGCAAGTTTAAATAATTTATTTTATTATTATTTTTTTATTTAACCTTTATTGAACCAGGAATGAATAGAATACATCTCCTTTTCGAGGGAGGTCTAGAGAAAGACACCTTTGACTAAAAGGCAGGTTTTGTGAGCATTAACTGATCTTCTCAGGTCCCGTCACAGCTTCTCAGGGGTTCAGGTCCAGACTAGGATCCCAGATAGTTAAAAACAGCTTTAGAACCCTCCCCAGACTGATGGACTTTAAACTCCTTCTGGAATTTCTGTTCATTTTAGTGGAGTGTGCTACTGGTGAAACTTCAGCGCCAACTTTCTGCCTCTGAAGATGGTCAATTGAAGTGATCATGTGGTTGAAAATTGCTGGTAGTGATAGGGTCAGGCGGGGTCAGGGGCTAGTTTCTGACTGGGTGGGGCCTTTTTCACGTAGATCCGGTTGTTTGTTTTTTGGTTCAGTAAAAAAAATCAATCACAACTTTTTTTTTTTTTTGTTGAGCTGATTTTTATTTCCTTAAACTTGGATTAACACTATGATTAGTTTGAGATATATACAAAATGAGGGTTCCAATATTTTTTTCAATGTACTGTGATGGTTTGGTCACAAAGATTTTAATTCCAAGTCATGCAGGACAATAATAGCAAGGAACACGCATTTTTAAATGAATTTCTTTTAACCAGAAGAGACGTCATCAATTCACCCTCCCTGTCCAATAATCTATATTGGCCTCGTCAAGTGTCAATATGTCTAGTGTAATCCAGTATCCTGTCAATTGATGAGGTTCCTTTAGATCATTACATTTAGAAATGATAAAAATCAGTTAATTATTCTATAAAACTATAAGTCAAAGCTTTTAGGTCAAAGGTTCTTCCTGCATTGTTACATGAAACTTTGCCCCCACCCTTTCAAATTCGATACAGAGACAGTCATGTGGCATCAGTGTGGAGGAAATGCAACAAGTGGGACATTGTTTCTTGAGCTAAATAATGAGTATGATTCTCCATAACAGTTATCCAACAACGTCATTATCTTCTTCTTCCTCGTTGGTTTTAAGAAGCAAACGTGTTTCCTCATCATCTCTCCTTTCTTTTCTTCATCATCTACTTAATCTTACAAACTTTACATTTAAAAATGTGTCTGGAAGATCAACTATGGAGGATACCTCGTTACCTTAAGTGCTAGAGACTTTTTCTGATACGATTTAGAGATTCTGGAATGGAAAATCATCTTCCTCACTCACCATACTCTATCCTGGCAGCTGGTTTCTGCTGTAGAGATTGCACTTCTCAGAATGGACCTAACATTTTTTCGTGAAAAGATTTATTTGTGTGCCATGGTAACTGTCGGAAGTAATTTGAGAAGTTCTAATAAAGCCAGATTGCATCTCCTCTCACACATAATTAATAAAAGTGATGGGCAGAGAGCATAATTAGACCTCAGAATCACATTATTACTCATACATGCATGATCAGGGCAGGTGTTGTCTCCTTCCAATTATCCACATCATCGGTCCGTCAAGAAGGCTTTCTTGACAGACATCATTAGAATCTATAGGCTGATGATCTGCAGAGTGAGCTGCTGTAGTTGACTGCAATCAGGCAGTCCCATCCCATAATACTGAGGAAACAAAGGTGGCAAATTCTGAAGAGCGCTAAATCAGCCTCAAAGTTATTGGTGCTCAGCTAGTTTTTCCCCTCTGGTATGGAACCACTGCTATCTCTACACACCTCCTTCCTCAAACCGTAGGAGGCAGCTCTTTCAGCTGCTTGTTTAGCACTGGACACTTTCTGACGTGTTCTCCTCAAAATCACATCATCACTTCCAAAGGATCTAGCATACAGAATTGACTGGCTGTAGCACAGGGGGTAGAGCAGCCTCCACCAAGCAGAAGGTCAGGGGTTCAGTCCCCGTACTGTCCTTTAGTCTACATGTTGTGGAGTTTTTGAGCAAGTCCATGAATCCAAAGGTGCCCCATTTGTTTTGGCGACTGACCCTCATTGACGGGTTATTATTATTATTATTATCATTATTATAGGAACTTGGATTAACGTCCAACATGGAAATTTTAGGGTAGATAGGGTCAAGTGCAGCCAAGTAACGACAATTTTGTGTTTTATGGTGAGATGTCAATATTCAACACCCTATACCCTCCAGACCGTTTATCAAAAACACAAGCTTTTGATCACTTAGAATCCTAATGGTCTTAACATGTCAATCACCAAAGTTGAAGTTGAATGGGTTAAAACTCTAGGAGTAAATAGTTGAAGTTCAACCCCTGGAAACAATAGATATTTCTACAGAAATAAATCATGATTATTTTCCACTAGCCCAAAGTACCGTCTACAAATGTGTGTACTTGATTATGTTGATATAGTATATATTTAAAATTCCCCATCTATATTAAAGACACTTGACTCTGTGCATCAAAGCATGTTTATTTCATCACAGTTGATACGCTCCACTCACCCTCCACTCTGTCCAACAATTGGACCCTGAAAGAGGGTCCAAATACTTTATTACAAAAACTACCAGGTAACCTCTGTTCTCCAAAAACATCACTCATATCAGCTCACATAACATCACAACATTAGCTGCAACTCCTGCCGACACTAAACCTGGCAGATGTAGGTTCTAATACACAGCTGCTTAAAAACAATCTTCAAAAACACACAATTAGATTTTGGTAATTTTATTTAAATGATTGCACTATTTTAAATCACTCCTTTAAAACCTGTTCCAGGCTACAGACCCATAAACATAACTTTCTTGATGCATTGTTCTTTTAGTGTAGACTATTGTAGATTTAAAAAAAAAATCTACAATAGTGTTTCTCTAATATAATGATGTTAGAGAATTTTTATCTAAAAATAATATCCGGCATATATATATATATATATATATATATTTATGCAACACACCATTTATGCAAATTCCCTATATAGTTGTTGAGCTATTTTTGTAGTTTATTTTGGGGATCTAATTCAGGCCAAGCAAAACTTTTAATAACCGATGTGCTGACCAGGTTAACATAAAACATTCTTTTGGAATCTGGATAAATTTTGGTTCAAATCTATCCTTGTCTGCGATGATAACTGGAGTGAAGACGAAATCGAAATGAGTGCTTTTGTCTGATAGAGCAACCTTGTCCCTTCTGAATATTTTCACACCAACCATTCCAAACTTCCAGCTGTGTTAAAATTAATTAACTTTATTTAAATACTAATAACTTGTTTTTTGTCCAGGAGCTTAACGATTATTCAGTAATGGTCAGTTAGGAACTAACTAACTGATTCCCTGTTCTGAATATTTTTTCGCTAATGGCAGGCTGGGTTGGGGATCAAACACCAGTATTAGAGCAGATGCTGGGAACAAGTTGTTAGTAGTTTGCTTGTTACGCTCTGATGAAACCAATGAAGACGCGACGGCAGTGAAAGGGAGATGAATGGTTCTCTGTGCAGCTTTAAGGATGGCACCTGTTTCGGTTCTCGATCATCACCTCCTTTCCCTCATGTCTCTGTGTGGTCCAGGCAGATGCTTTGCATTCCGAGGTGAGCGGGGAATCGACGAGCCACCCATCGAGATGATTAAGGTGTCGCATTTGAAGTGAGTTTTCCTCCGAAAACAAACAACCTCACAAACTGCGTTTACATTTACACTATTAACTCCCACACAGCTTCCTACGTGCTGAGAATCTCACTCTGGTCTATCGTTAAATTCATAATACCAGGGAGGGTTTCTGTTCCCTTTGTTCTTGTTTTAATAGCCGGATTTGAATTTCAATGAATGTGTACACTAAGAGCTGAAAAACACACACCTACCACTGATGGTTTTCTTTCTTTATTACACTTTCTTTATTAATTTTGTTCTTTCTATTTAAATATTCATATTTGTATTTAGAAAAATGAAAGAGCAATCATGACACATTTTATGAGAAAACTAAGCCATTTGTTACACTTTGAGAGCTTTATAGTGTGCCAAGCTGTCTTCAAGACTCCTGGCCATTTTGTATATTTAGAATATGTATGTACTTTGCCGCAAAGTGACACCTGTAATTATTCACAGCATTTTCATAGAGCATTGGCTTCTGAAGGCCTCGTTGAATACATAGTCTACCACATAATGCAATCACAAGAAGTCCATGTCCAGTTCATGCTTCTACCAGTTACGTACAAAAATAGCAAATAGATGATACTCAACATGGGCAGATAATTGACTTTTATTTTTCTCTGCACAATGCTAGATTTTATCAAAGCCCGAGGTTTATGTCACTGCCAAAGGCTCCATTTTTGGCGCATTTTGGGTCTATTGGCTAAAAAGGGAAAATATAACCATAATAAAACAACAACAGCGTCCCAATGGTTGCATGAAGTAAGGATAGGAATATTGGTATTTGTTGTGTTCAATAACAGTTTACTCACACACAGTAACAGGTACAATGTTACTGGGACAATGGAAATAAATTATTTTAGGTCAAGAAGTTTATGCAAATTCATCTTACAGTTGTGCAGTAATTATAAGTTGATTTCTGTTATGTAATTCATGGGAGGCTTAACCAAATGGGTAGCTAGATTTATAATTACAAATAAGACACAGCTTAAGATTTTTTTCACATAAAAGCAGATTTTTTTTTTAATCTACCTACTTATTAGATTTGAATCATGAAGAATAAATTCATATCAATATTTTACAAAATTGCAATTTGAATAAATAGACAATAAAGATTAGCTGTCTGAATGCCGATTGATCTATTCTAGTACCCTTCATTACGTAACTTAGGCAAAGTATACTTTATCTCACAGTTGTAACAATTTCTTTACATTGTTTATGACGGTGAACTTGTGTGTCCAATCATCAGACAGTACCTGGTGGTGGTGTTCAGAGACAAACCTCTGGAGCTGTGGGATATCAGGACGGGGACTCTTCTTCGGGAAATGGCCAAGAACTTCCCAACTGTTACTGCACTGGTACTGAAAAACCTACATGCAAACAACTGTTGCTTAAATCAACCGTTATTTATCATGTTCTAGTAAAAAACCATTCAGAAACTGATTCCGTTGCCAGGATGCTCGTGTAAATTCTAACAATTGAGAAGTTCTTTTCTGATTTCTTTTGATATTTGGCAGGTTTTGCCATTTTTTATACAATAAACTGCATCCAAATTAACGATAGCCTTCTTTTCACATTCAACATTCAATGAGAGAGCACCTCTCATATGAACTCGTCTTACTTTATTTCTGCCTACGTCAGGTCACAGCGCCTATTACAGGGCCACCTTCTCTAAAAACTTAAACTTTGGAAGACCTTTTTTATTCTTTGATAGACCTGTTACACTGGCTTGCTTATGTTAGAGAAAAGAATTGGATGCTGATATAACACTTTTTCCATCTACAGATCAGCGAGCTCTATTCAACCATAACCTTTTTTATTTGTCAAGGACTGATAGTGTATCTGAGAATGATACAATGATGGCTTTCATGGATGTGATAAAATCCATCAGTGTCAAAGTGCAAGATAATTTGACAGTTTTTCAGTGACAGATGTGCACACCACTTGTTAATGACGGTAAGGAATGAAGCTCTACGTGGACCGTCAAACGGAGAGTTTGTGGCAAAAACTGATGACTGCACGTCATGTGAAACGGTTCCTGTGGAATGGTCATAGAACGCCACTCCTCTGGAGGCGGAGGTCAGGCAGTCAGATCTTAAATCATAGCGAATCACCTGAACATGACAGTGTCAGACCGACCGTAGTTTATAGCTACTATGTCCACATTTTTGTTCATGGTTAATTGGAGGTAAGCAGTGACACTTTTACAGAATCTTTTTATTTTAATTTATAATTGGAAATTAATCGTTAAACGAATCTTCAGAGCTGTGTGAGAAAATGTTCAATCAAATAGTTCCACATTGAACTGTATCATTCTTGAGTCTTATCGTAGGTCATATATAACATCAAATCCCTCCACAGGGGAGAGATGCACTACCCATGTCATTTCAGCACAATAAATGGAATAAAAGAGATTTGCCCATGAGCGATAATACAGTAAAAGTCTCCATAATCGTATCAAACGGTACCAGCATTTTCCCTGTGTCAGCAGATTTAATTCCTTCTAAATGAAATACACTTATACCTATTGTAGGCACATGCTATATTTTATGATGTAATGTATGTATTTAATATAATACTAAGAGAGATAAAGGGTCAGTTTGAAATTTGTTAGTTTATCAATAATCATCGTAGGCATTTTTGTAAAATAATCTGATACAATTCACATATTTCAAATTCACTTCTTTTGCATTTTGTCATCCTATAAAACAGTCCTTTCCAAAACAGGTTCTGGCGCTGCCTCTTCTTATTTTTCATCTTCCAGCATACAATCATATGAAGCTGTGTTCACCAAGGTGCTCATTCATCCACTCTTCAATCCTGGGTGTTTTCCTGTGTTAAAGTATTGTCCTGGCAACCACTGTGATACCAACCATGGGCACATTTAGGAGTTAATGTGTTGAATTATACAGAACAAGGTTGAAACTGAAGTAAAATATCTGC
>VRLP01003674.1:0-60507 GCA_009660295.1 Lophius piscatorius | reverse complement strand
GTGAATGTGTGTGACTAAGTGTGAATGTGTGTGAATAAGTGTGAATGTGTGTGAATAAGTTTGAATGTGTGAGAATGTGTGTGAATGCGTGTGAATAAGTGTGGATATGTGTGAATGTGAGTGAATAAGTATAAAAGTGTGTGAATTTGTGTGAAGTGTGTGAATGTGTGTGACTGTGTGTGAATGTGTGTGAATGTGTGTTAATGTGTGTGAATATGTGTGAATAAGTGTGAATGTGTGTGAATGCATATGGATGTCTGTGAAAGGGTGTGAATAACTGTGAATGTGTGTGAATAAGTGTAGAAGTGTGAATATGTTTGACTGTGTGTGAATATGTGTGAATAAGTGTGAATGCATATGGATGTGTTGAAAGGGTGTGAATAAGTGTGAATGTGTGTGAATAAGTGTGAATGTGTTTGAATGTGTGTGACTAAGTGTGAATGTGTGTTAATGTGTGTGAATGTTTGTGAATGTGTGTGACTGTGTGTGAATGTGTTTGAATATGTGTGAATGTGTGTGAATGCATATGGATGTGTGTGAAAGGGTGTGAATAAGTGTGAATGTGTGTGAATGTGTGTGAATAAGTGTGAATGTGTGTGAATAAGTGTGAATGTGTGTGAATGTGTGTGAATAAGTGTGAATGTGTGTGACTAAGTGTGAATGTGTGTTAATGTTTTATGAATGTTTGTGAATGTGTTTGACTAAGTGTGAATGTGTGTGAATAAGTGTGAATGTGTGTGAATAAGTGTGAATGTGTGTGACTAAGTGTGAATGTGTGTGAATAAGTGTGAATGTGTGTGAATGTGTGTGACTAAGTGTGAATGTGTGTGAATGTTTGTGAATGTGTGTGACTAAGTGTGAATGTGTGTGAATAAGTGTGAATGTGTGTGAATAAGTTTGAATGTGTGAGAATGTGTGTGAATGCGTGTGAATAAGTGTGAATATGTGTGAATGTGAGTGAATAAGTATAAAAGTGTGTGAATTTGTGTGAATGTGTGTGACTGTGTGTGAATGTGTGTGAATGTGTGTTAATGTGTATGAATATGTGTGAATATGTGTGAATAAGTGTGAATGTGTGTGAATGCATATGGATGTCTGTGAAAGGGTGTAAATAACTGTGAATGTGTGTGAATGTGTGTGAATAAGTGTAGAAGTGTTAATATGTGTGACTGTGTGTGAATATGTGTGAATAAGTGTGAATGCATATGGATGTGTTGAAAGGGTGTGAATGTGTGTGAATAAGTGTGAATGTGTGTGAATAAGTGTGAATGTGTGTGAATAAGTGTGAATGTGTGTTAATGTGTGAGGATGGGTGAATGCTGGTTTGTGTTGTAAAGATCTTTGAGTGGTCGAGCAGACTAGAAGGAGGGTATATAACAGTGGGATGGTGGGGGTTGACACGTCTTCTTTTGCTGTAAGTACGTTGTGCCCAACCAAAACATGTAAAGATCATAAAAAGGGGAAAAAAACGGCGGCGATAAAAGAAAACCAACCCGTGCAAGTAGACCAATCCCAATTACTCAATGTTTAAGTTCTGAACTATCTGAACTTTCTTCCTATTGGTTCTTCTGAGACACAGGAGGATATAAGAGGAGGATATAATGTGAGATCCAGCAATTTCTATTCCGTGCTTCACACACGGGCTCATGATGTCACAGGGTGAGGATGAGATGATCAAAGAGTAAGTATGACAGGATGAAAGTAATAGATAAACAGGAAGTGCTTTGTGATTGGTTCCAGTAGGTGTGTCCTGGGGTCACCAAGGTCCCCTGAGCGTAGGTATGGTCATACTTCAGAATGTGTGTGTTTATGTAGCTTGAAATCCGTTCAGAGAAAACATTTGAAGGTTAAGTCATCATTCAGTCCAGCAGATGTCATGGTGTTGAGCGTGGAGACGTCTTGTCAAGAGTCTTGTCTTCTTGAAACGCACAAATGACATTTCGTATTAAAGAAACAACACTGCTGTTTCTACTTTCTTTGACCTTGAACATATAAACAAACATACTGTTCCAAAAACATTGGTAGAGTGGAGAGGAGAAAGCTACTGCTGACCCCGAAGAATATTAACAATGAAAGCTTCTCGGAGAATCTCCTCTGGTCTGATGAGTGGAACGTTGAACTGTTTGAAGACAGCGATCCGGTCACCGGTGTAATCCAAACACAGCATTCAACTAAAAGAACATGGAGGTGGCAGAGTAATGTTCTGGGGATGCGTTGCTCTTTTCAGGACCAGGAGAACTGAAGTAATGAAGGGAGACCTGAATTCTGTTAGATCATTAGTCTGTGACCTGCCGTTCAGTAAAAACAATGATTAAAGCACAAGGGTGAATCAACCTTTAAAAAAGTTTTTTTTGAAATGACCCAGTCAAGATCATGGTATTGGTTGGTCTATAAGCCTCATTAGATAAATAATATATGTATTTTTTTCTTTTTAACTCACCTTTGATTTTTCTTACATTCAGTTTTAGTATCTAACACTGTTTAGTCTGAGATGGACAATAGAATAATATCCAAATGTTTTCCCAGCAGTGATTATACAGGTATATTGAGGTGAGACAGTATTGTATATCCACAGAATGTACAACAAAAGAAATGAAGTTGGAATAAGGAGGTCAGGAAAAGTTTAAGGAAATAATCCAAAAAGCCTGCGTAACCTGCAGGTCTTGAACCAGAGCCACCTTATCAAGGAATAAATTGCGCCTGACAGGTGAATAGCCCCAGAAAAGCTGCGCAGTTGGGAATAGAAAATGAAAATAAATGAGCGTTTAAAGCCTAATGAAGGATCTATCCTAATTGAAGCACAGGTGGCTGGTAACAGATGCAGCCTCCACATCCACACCGAGGCAAGTTTGAGAGACTTCAGGGCACTTTTTGCCCTGAAGTCCCCCCCCCCCCAAACACCTCCTCCCAACCAGCCTGCGGCCTTGCCTTTGGTATTTACTCATGCTTTTCCTGGGGTCGTGGTGTCACCGGGCTTAGCTGATGGGAACGTGCCGTTTTCCAGTGTTTTCACTGGCTGGAGAGAACATGGGAAAAGAAGCAGGGCATCCTCTGTGGTCCCTTCTCAGAGCAGAAGACCTCCCCTCCCCAGCCCACTGCAGCCAGCGTTACCACATGTAACCCCCTCTAATCCAGGCTTAGGAGGAAATAGTGATGTCAGAAAGATGGAGCATGACCTTTGCTGCTCTGCTTCATGGGAAGAACTTTAAACCAAAGTGACAAAGTATCCTCCTGGGTAAGAGCATGTGGAGGAATTTCAACACTGATATCCATTACACTCAGAGTTCATGAACTGCTTTTCTATCTGGCAAACATTACTCTGAGTATGAGGAGAGTAAATATACTACGGATACCGCTCAATACAATACATTAAAATCCTCTTTTGATAGATTATAGATTAAGCACAGTACCGAAAGCCGCGCAGGAAAAGGATTGGTTATTTTATAATTAAGCAGCTACGTGATCAAAGAGGATCCAGATCAAAGAAACTCCCTCGGTTAAAACAGCATAACAAAATAAGTAGTATAAGTAAGTATTACTTTCTTTTTTATTTTCTCAGCTAAACTGTATGAGTTTGTATTTGGAATTAGGCGGCTATTTTAACCACAATCTGTTTTTTGCTGCCTTTCTGTCGACTGACTTTATCATGTGTAATCAGATATTCTGAGTAGAAGTTTCAGATATCACCCTCGCTGTGCAGATATGATCTCTTGTTAATTTAAAACCGATGTGTTGATTGTCACTCTCCTTATAAGGAGTTAATCAATTATGGTGTGAGTGATTGTTACAGCAAGAAATAAGTCATTCCAGTCTGTTGTGTTATGTAACCATGGTTACTGGTCATAGAATAGAAGTTTGACCATTTCCTGTACATTGGAGAGCTCACATCCGTCATGCACAGTATTAAAACGTCATTGGGAGTCTCATCTAGCCGTGAAGTTCCAGATTGCAACCAACAATACACATCAGCTCTGCCCACCCAATCAAAGAATCTACGGTGGCCCGCAAATGTCGAAAAGATGTAATCAGGTTGCCCGTCCGGTGTCGAGGTTCCTTAACGTAGGTCAAAGTTCACGTGTAAGACAACCAATATTATTACTTGCTCTGCATTGTGGTAGTGTGAAACCTCGATGTCAAAGACATTAAGCATGAAGACCCGACTCGAGAAATTGGGACTGAACTCTGCAGGGGACAGCCAGACGATCGATGGTGGAGTGATCGCTCCCTGGGGAAAGGGGGCGCTGTAAAGCTCACAGTCAGAACCGTGGGCCACTTCCCCCGACCATTTGAGCCGACCCTGAACCGGTTGTATCTCACTGCTGCAGAATAAATGAGACCCTGCGACCCGTCCCGTACTGAGTTTAATCCCCCAGGTGGACTGTGAAGACCCCCAAAATAATATTTCAAAGCTATTTCTTCTCCAGTTCGACCTTTAAATGTGAAAAGTCTTCCTAGTCTTTAGTTTTCTTTCTTTTTCATGACAGCACGAAGGAGGATCCACTTCCTGTGGACATATAAAGGAGTGCTTACAAAAAACATTCAAAAAAAATGTTTACCTTCAATCATTCGAACATTTTCATGAATAATATATTCCCTTCATTCAAAAAGATGCCCCTAAATTAAGCAAACTGCACCTTTAAAGAAAGTCTAAAATAAAAAATATCTTGGATGCCCATCCACTCTAAATGTTTTTTTCGGGGGGGGGAGGTTTATGAACGGACAAACAAACAGAACTTGGTGGAGTAACTACCTCTCATTCAGTGGAGTCGGTGGAACTAGGACCCTGGAAATCCAAACATGCTGAATTACAGTGTTATACTATTATATTCCACCCCGAGAGAAAGTGTTGAGTGAATTATTACTCCAAAGCAAACAGTTCAAACCACAGCAAACCACACACAGCTTCAACCCTGCGATCATGGAGGGTGTGGTTCCCTCAAGGCCTGCTGGTGCATTCTTGGCGACTGAATAATAACATAAATGGTGTTTGAAGAGGTTTACATCGAAGACGAGTCATGAATAGGAGGGAAGAGGCCTCCTGTCTGCTCCCAGCTTTATCCCTTCCCTTTTATGGCTTGCCACCAGCACTTTAAACCAAACCCAGGCCTGTTTCTTGGACCTGGTCCTGGGCTTTTCTGACTCACATTATATCTTCTTTATTACTCACAGGAGGTCGGCGGTGAACTGGGGGGACATCTGATGATTTGCACCCAGCAGGTGGTTGCATCATGTACCCTGGTCATCTCTAAAAACTGAAGGTATAGAGAGGTTTGTACCCTCTCACAGGATGACACACATTTAGTCATGAAATAGCTGTATTTCAAAATAAACCCTCATGCAAAAGGGGTGGAACATTGTGCATGTTTGAGTTTGGACCGCAATGTGAGGATAATTGTTTTCATGTTGAGTCAAAGTTCCATTCTAAGGATAGTTTGTGACATAGACTAATAAACACATGTTTGTTCTGTATAGTTTTACCTTTTTGTTCTGCCATGTTAAGAAATGTAAGCAAAGCTGAGCTGAAACAAACAACCACAGAATGCAGAGACCCAATACGACATAAGGCAACAATCATAAACCTTTTGATGTGGGTTTGTCAGGTCTAAAATTAAAAAACTAGGACAACATAAAAAATAAATATATACGCTGCTGACCCAGGAGCGAATCAAACCACTGACAGTCTCATTTAATTTATGAGTTTGCAAGAAAAATCAAGACGCCAGACTTGACAGCATCAGTCACCTTTACAGAATTTATTATTTTTCACTCTGAATGTTTCCATCGGGTGCACTTGATTTCATTAAAGCCATATCCCGCAGATTTAGTATCTCAGCTTTTTTGAGGTTCCGAGATTTATGATGAACAGATTAGAAAAAAAAAAAATGGTCAAGATCAGAGCTGTAAAGGATGACTCTGCCAAAGACACTGGATCCCGCATTCCCCACGATGCATCTGGGTTTACGTTATCAAAGTATCATTTCCACTCTAAAGTGAGACAACCTTACGTCAATGCCTGTATTTGGTTATAAAACAGAAAAAGCACAGTGCCAAGATAATAGTCAGAAGTCAGATTATTTATTAACTCATTGTAGTATTTTTGTATGTCTTGCATACAGTAAATGTGAAGCAGATGCGTTATGTTTGTTTTTCTGAGGGGCAGAATGAAGGAGGTGCTGGAAGTATTATTTTTAGGCATTTCAATCACTTCAACTTGAATTTGAAAAAAAACCTTTAAATCGAGCTCAGAAACAACATGAAAGGATATCCTACTGGTGTCAACAAAACATATTACATTGTTCTACATCCCTTCCTCAGATCCTATTAAAATCATGCCGACACGGATTTACACCAGTAGGCACTGTTAGTCAGCTGTTGGACAACTAAAAGGCAAGTTCACTCATGCATTCATTTACTGTAACCGCTTATGCTGTTCAGGGTCACGGGGGCACTGGAGCCTATTCCATCTGACATTGGACGAGAGACGGAGTATACCCTAGATGAGTCTGCAGGTCATCACAGGATGAACCTCAGAAAACCAATCACGGCCACATTCCCTCCAATTTAGAGTTATCACAACGTCACTTAAAACATGTTTATTTGAACATGTTTAGGGTCTGATTCTCATTTACTTATATTTCCTGCAGTTTTCGAGACGTGAGATAGCGTCTATCATGGTCTTGTCATACATAAATATCTTCATTACTTCAGATGACAGTTTCAAGTATTTGTTGGCCGGATGTCCAGATTCAGTCGTGATCCTGTAAGCGCTGTAGATATTTATAAACCTTGTGAAGAAACTAACCTGTACGCCCCGCCTACTTTTGAACGTCATACATGTAGAAATAATCAAACTCTGTCGTAACATATATCATCCACTCCATCCCTGTGTCCCCACTCAGCCTCAGAAGGAGTTTGGTTGAAATGACAGTGACCTTGAGATAAATTACATTCTCATCCTCTGTCACATTTGGCCACTACGTATCGTGGACAGACATACGACGGAACTCAAAGTATGTCTGACATGAATAGACTAGCAGCAGCTTTAAAGATGACAATCCTAGAGACTCTAATGTCCACAAGACTAGAGGCTATAAGACATTGGAGAAAAGGCAAAATCATCACAGAAGTGTTGGACTTCATGCTGGGAATCATTCCTCTAATGGAAACAACATGTTAAAAGTAAAAAATATAACTGTCACGCAGACCTACAGTCTCTGTAAATGATCATTGTACTGTACTATTCTCTATAATGATGGAAATCAATGAGGAATCTCACATTGATGTTGGGAGGAACGCTGGGGGGATATTGGCGGTCCTTGTAAAATTCGGTATATTTTACTGCCTGCACGTCAGGTTGATGTGTTTTTCTCCCAGTGAACAGAAATACACGGAACATAAGCGTATCATTACAGCCTGCACAGAAAACAACGGCTTTTGCTCACGGCTTTACTCAGCTAACGCGGTTGGATCCCACCTTTGATGTCTTCTTCTAGCGGTGGACCTCACAGATGCTCCTGTGTTGCCGAGGCAACAGAAACACCCGGTAAACCATGAAGCTGGAGAACCTGCTCAGACATTCCTAATCTCAGCAGACCATTACAGAAAATAGTACTTCCAAGTTCTGGATCCACCTCCTGGTGAATTGGAACTGCGTGTCGAGCAGAGAGACCTACATGTGGTCGCTGGTCTAGAGCTTCTGATTCAGTCTGTAGTTAGAAGGAGGCACTTTCCATCTTCTGTGTGGGTCAGAACCGTTAGAAGTCTGTTCCGTGGTCCATGTTTGTTTTACCTTTATTTTTGTTCTTTGTGAGGAAGATTACAGAAAACAATAATTTATAGGTTTGCATGAAATTTCACAGAAGTAGGTTTTGACATATCCGGGAGATGATTACATTTTAGTGAAGTCACATCACGGCCTCACAACGGGACGGCATTAAAAATGTTTTCATAGCCACTGCGTTTTTTTGAAACACATCATGAATGAATCGTATTTGAAATTCAATAATGTCTACCTTGTGTAGTTTGTACTGTCTGTTCTCTCGGACTACAAGGACAAAAGAGTTTCTAGTTTGTCACGTTTTCAGTCTTTGGAGGGTTTGATTTATATTTGTATTTTCTGCACAAGTAACCTTCACTTGTGATCTGGCTTTTCCTCGGAGTTGACGACTGAGAGGAAACATTTTTTATGCAAACAGGTTTTTTTTTTTTAACCAAACCATTTTTTTTGTTTAACTGATCAATGATTGGCAGATGGAAGAAACACAGAGTAAAAAAACTTCTGTCAAATACACAATAAAACCTGCAATATATACCTATAGTCCATACAAGAAAAGATCAGTCGCCACAAACGTAAACTGAAGCACAGTTATCTTTTCTGACTCAAGCTTTTATAACTGCGTACGGAAAGGATTTAGAAATACAACATGTGATGTTTTCTAATATGATTCCACTCCTGTCAAAACAGCAATACACACAATGAACTGATCCTGCTAGCAAGTCCTACATGTGCATCTTAAGCATGAGGTATCTCATCCAGTAGAGCCATGACCACTATTGTCCAAAAATGGACAAGCCACACTATGGGTGACACGTTCCTCCATCATGATGAACTTGAGCTCCGTTTCTCCTGTTGTACCTTTTAATCAGTACAGCACCAGTGCAGAACGAGGTGTATTAATTGATCGCTGAAAACTGCCCAAAACAAATCCTTATTCTATTACTGCAATATGAATTAAGTTGGTTAAAACCCAGATCTTACAAAAAAAAAAAAACATAAAGAAGTGAGACAGAATGATGAGGCAGACTTATATTGTTTTTCTTTATAACTGAATGTTGGACAAATCATTAATTTCCTCAGATGTGCATTATGGCGCAAACTTGAATCGTTCTCGGTTGTAGTTCTGGCAAAGATGCAAGAATAGCAGAGGAAGGAGTACGGAAATACACAAACTCTCCAGTATTGGTAGATCATCTCATTGTATAGAGATGTATGAGCTTCATTTCGCCCTCCCCCACTGTGCTGCTCATGACGGCAAGAAGCCACCAAACATGCATCCACTCTTATATGCATTCACTCAAATCCATTTCTTCATCTTTTCCAATCTGATCTCTTCCTCAGCTGTGCTTATTGAATGACATTTGGAAGTGAAATCACTTTATATAGAAGACAAAAGAATAAATCTGCTTAGTTTAGTCTGCCACCTCACAACCCAGTGCCCTGTGGGCAGGACGCAGGGAGACTTTCACCTTATCTCCTATTGATCTCCCCTCCTGAATGGTGTCATTTATTTGCAGGCTGATCTAAGTGGGACTGATTAGAACAAGGACCCTGATTGATTTGTGCACACATGCAGCGCGACATCCAGGAGAAAATCAGACCTGGCGGGGGAGGGAGAATATTAATTTGAGGTTTGTCCAGCTCTCTCATGCCAGGAAACATTATCCTCTGTGTGTGTGTGTGTGTGTGTGTGTGTGTGTGTGTGTGTGTGTGTGTTTTTGAGTAGGCAGCTTTGAGGGAAAAAAGCAAGCAAATGCAATTTTCATTCCAATTTGTTTACAAAGCAAGCGAACGCACCATCAAATGATAAGATGAACGATGGTGTGTTCCTCTAGTAAAGCACTCCCTCCAATCAGACTGCTCTGATTGATTTGAGGTGGACGCTGACCTCGCTACTGAATCACCATTAAAAACATCTCCAGTCTCCTTGTTTGTCCATTATGTCCATGCTCTCTAGCTTTAACAGGCATATTTCACTTGTTGCAGGACGGGCAGAGCAAGTTGTGCCCCACCCAGTTTCTGACCCGATTAAAAGAAGAAGCCTGAATATAGAGACTTAACTGCCTTCAGCTCTGAGGGTCCATCGTTTCATGCGTTTGACGTATTCAACCGCTAATCAAAAACTGTTTTTGCGATGGTACTTATGCAGAGAAACATTTTGACTCATCTCTGATTCATTAGACTGGACAGAAAGGTTCTTGTGCTCTCTTAAATCATAAGTTCAACATAAACAAAAACACCGTTTATAGGATGGTGTTGAGCCAGCGATGAACACAATGGAGACCCCAACACATGCCCTCAATTTTCTTAAAAGCGAGGCATGTTCTCATGAACAACTCCTCCAGCCGAACATGACATGTGCCCCCGTGTCTTCGTTCCTGCATTATGGCTTCCTTAATGAAAAAGAAGCAGGATGGTAAACATCAGGGAAGATTTCACGAAGAGCTTCCCTTTAATGTTTGCGGAAGCCGGAGGGCTCTAAAGCGTTTCTGTCCTGTCTGCTCAATTGCTTCCACTATAAGTTAGTAAATTACACCTTCCCTCACCCCACAGACAAACCCTCCCTGTAAATGCCACAGTGATATTTTCACATAGCGGATCTCCTCATCTGCTATCTACGCTGCAGCCATGGTCTGACCCCCTCCATTGATCGGTGGAGGCGGAGCCTGACCCTGCAGGGGGACCGGCTCATCTTCCAGCACACACTATCATCGCTAAATATCCGCTAACCAGCAACAGCACTCAAGCCACAGCCAATTTGCATTCCAGCAGCAGCTTTCCTCCTGGCATACCTGGCCTCTTTTACATGGTATTTATTTAGCACAGCTAAACTGAAAGCGACAATTAATTGTGGAAGCTTTAAAACATTTTCTGCTGCCAAAAAATGTGGAATAGACTTATTTTCACCTTGGGATTTTATAACATTTTGATTCATTATTTCTCTTTTAGGAAGGCTTGTGATGTCAGCAGCCCAAAAACATTAGGATAAATCAGGAAATCAAATAGGGAAGAATTTTACTTTGACTTCCCCAGTGCAATCTCTTATCCTTGAGCTTGAATCTTTTTGGATGGATGTAAACCATTTCTCCAGCAAATTGTTGCTAAGAACCGCATTTAATTAATCATCTCTCAATTGTGTGTCCGGGGAGAAACTGCGTCCATGAGTCAGAATCATTTTATTTGCAAAGTAAATCAAATAAACCTTTTATTTTTTTCTCTCTGACATTGAGGAACTTCCTCTTTGGTTCCAAAACATAACAAAGGCAAATTGATATAAATGTGTATGAAAAATAATTGTCACTGTCATGCCATGTTTCCTCTAGTGTTTACAATAGACCTTCATCAAAAGCCTCGCTTCAAGCACTTTACAGATAATAATGTTCCTAACAGCTCATCCGTCCAACACATGAGTAAATGATGCAGTGAAATATGTGAAAAGGCACTTTGGATACTAAATATATTTGTGACACTGACTGCGATTGTATGGAAAAAGCTCATGAGTAATAAAATAACAGAAGACTCATAATGATTGAAGAAAACAACAGTAATAAGGTTATAGATATGTTGACCCTGACTATAATAATAATAATAATAATAATAATACATTTAAGTTATAACGCACTTTACATTTGGATCAAATCTCAAAGTGCTACAAGGTAAAAGCATATAATCAATAAAAAATACAATTATATTACAAAAAAATATGACCGAAAAGCAGCAATGTTAATTAAAAGTTATAGGTTCTGTTAAAAAGGAAAGTTTTAAGTCCCTTTTAAAAATGTCTCAGTCGTCTGTGGAGAATGATTATTATGTTATTATTATAACTGAGAATGATCTCAGTTATTATTTATATTCAAGTTATCAGGATTAACTTGAAGGTCAGTGCCAAAAGATGTGCCACAGGCAACTAAAGAGCCCCTCCCTCTTTCTGTGCATTTATGAATGTGTAATTAGTCATTTAGTCATCAGTAACTTCATTATTGATAATTATTGATCCCAGAACAGTGTGCTTCAGTGGAGAGTAGCAAACTTCAATACATTCATTTACTTTCTTAAGTATTACAGAAGGGGACCAATTTCAATTTTTATTTATTTTACGCTAAATATAAAGCCAATGACATTGACATATGACATTAATTTGTGGAGCTCTAGACAATCCTGGATGGAAATCCCTCATCATCCTTATAGTTGCACATCGTGCCGCTGGAAGTAAGAGACATGTGACTGTTTCCTGTTGTGCCGAGCTACAATATCCAAAACCGGCTGATTCATGAGGGCTAAATAAACATTTTAGAATCATTCATTCCTTTAGTTCAACTACTTTGCCAACTGAAATAAACTGCATTATAGTCGATGATCTGATGGATGATACCTGCCATTATGGCTGCCACCATCCACAACCAAAGATGGAGCCCATCTCAGACAAGAAGGGGAAAATTATTATATATTTTAGACGCTGCAATAAAAATATCCCATCAGCAAAAATCTTTCTTTCTCACTTTCTTTTATTTTGTATGTTATTTTTTTTCTTGTAGAATGCACTGATCAGCTGTAACCACCTGCCTGATATTGTCCATGCATCTGATTCTTGGGCATCCTGTTGCTGGTTCAACAGTTGTTGAGGTTGTAGGTTCCACCTCTGCAGAGGAAGATGATGGACCAAGTACAGTCTAGCCATTAGAGGTGGCTCTTGTCAGAGTTGTTCTTTTCCTTGGACCAAAACAACAACTTCTGGACTAAATGTTAACTTGATGCCTCTCCCACTCAAATCTGCCATTATGAAGAGATTTTGCCGTGTTTGCTGACTTCTCCTATTAGGTGTTATAATAATAACAATAATACTAATAATAATAATAATCATAACTTTATTTATGAACATTGACGATATAAAGACAATAGCAAAAAACAAAGAGAAATTAAGGGAACAGTTGAAAGATTAAAAAATGGTCCATAAAAGACTATTAAAATGTGCAATAAAAGAAAAAGAAAAGAAAATGTATAGAATACAATGAAAATAAATAAAAGGACAACAGCAAGTCGATAGAAATGGGCCTTAAGAAGGGAATTAAAGCAAGTAACTGATTTTCCGAGCCTTATCTTCTCAGGCAGGTCTAAAGCCGAGGAGCCATAACGGCAAAAGCCTGGTCACCTTTGATTTTGGTCTTGAGTTTGGAACCAACAGAAGGGTTCTTCAAGAGGATACTTACCCCATAAGCTGGATCGAATGGGGTAAGTGTGTTAAAAGTAATCAGTACAAGCTTAAAATCAATTGTAAAACGAACAGGGGAGCCAATGGAGATATGCAAGGCCTGGTGGTCATGTGATGTGGTCATCACATGACCACATCACACTGTAAAACCAGCGAGAACCCCAGAACCCCACCAGCGAGAACCCCAGCTGCTACATCTGAAAGGAGCAGGTCCAACTTTAAGTGGGTCGGTCCAACCAACTGAATGATCTGCTTCCAAACTGAGAATGAGCAGGGCTTAAAGTGAAAGTGTGATGAATGATGAATGAAATGAGTGAATAATAATCATCATCATCATCATCATAATTGTACTTAATCAATATTAAGTACATAAATGTGATAAATATTAATATATTTACACAGTACAATGTCATGAAATGTATGCGTCTAATTTATCTTCATTTGGAGCAGTGGGGGGCCCCCTGAGGTTTCAGGGTCTTGCTCAAGGACCCACGGCAGGATGCTCTTCAGCAAGAAGTCTGTATAGTCAGAGGTTGTTAATCGTGTGAGGGTGTGTGTGTGTGTGTTTATAGCTATGAGTGTCATGTATTTTCATAATATGATTATTCATGATATTGTAACTAAAGCATTCGTCATTTTAAATACCTAAAAGATCATGAAAACGTTTTTCAGGATCATGTAAGATGGTTCAGTTATTTAATGATTATATAGTATGAAATCCTGAACAGGAATTTGGTTTCATTCATAAATTACATTAAAGTTATTTATGTTGAAATATAAAAGGTGAATTATTTGAATCCGTATTAATTATTAAATTTACTGTAGGTCATCAGTTTGCGTAAGCACACGTATACATTGTAATATTAACCATGAAGAAAATACTTACACGCACATCTACGTAATTCTTACCAGGCTCCCAGCCTCCCAGGCATGATGCTTCCACCACCATGCTTCCCTGTTGTGATACAGAGAAGATGATGATGAGTGCTGCCTGGTTTCCTCCTGACACGGCGCTTGAAAGTGAGGCCAGACGCTTCAGTGATGGTTTCATCAGACCAGAGAATCGTGTTTCTCACAGTCAGAAGGGCTTTTGGCCCTTTATCTACAAACCCAAGCAGGATCTCTGGAGCCCAGCCACTGTGACCATGATGTTCTTGGTCACCACTCTTACCACGGCCCTCCCCCACTGATTGGCCAGTTTGGCTGTATCTTTATGCTGGCTACACACTAGAGGATTTTCAAATCTTAACCGGTTTTAAAAGCGTGGGAGACCACAGACATGAGAACAGTTTAAACCGATTTTTAACATTGTAATCTCCAAAACACACACACTAGACGATTCATCCAGACGGTGAGACCACACACACACACACTGTTTGTAGTGAGGATTCCACAGTGGCGATTCCACAGACACCAGATCTCACAGAAACTCATGTGACCAAATGTGTTTGGATTACTGTTCTTTGTAAAAGTACGTAATATCCGGTTATGATGCTTCACGGTCCGCTCGCTCTCATTGGCTATTACGGGTATTCCATCGGAGGTCTGATCAGGAGTGGTTAATGTCAAACATTTTTAGTCTTTACGATTCAAGATCGGGGAGGCTCCAACTCGGAACGTTAAGATAATCGTATTGACACCACACACTTGAGAATTATTAGTTCAAATAGTCGTTATACGATAAAATAAAGGACCCCAAAGTGAATAAATATGATCGATTAGCTTAAAATATTGGTAAAATTTGATATTAACAAGATAGACCACCTTGAGTCGAATCACATGCACAAAATTTGGACTCAGTCAGACAGTTGAGAAATTGTGGCCGAACACATTTGGAGATGAAGCTCCCCCTAGTGTTGATAACGTGAACTAAACTTTCCAAAAAATCATTCCACTTTTTCCTTGTACTAAGGTCTGTGTGGGTATAAAATCTGGGAAAAGAGCCATGGAATGGTATTTCAGTTATAGCGTTAACACGAAGGATCTGCGTCGGAGGCAAACTTTTCGGGGATATAATTAAGGAGGCCGCTCTGGGAATCTTCAATGCAACAGAAACGTTTTCTAGCTTTCCCCGGATCTGTGCCTCGACTTTATCCTGTCTCTGAACTCTGCAAGCAGTTGCTTTATCCTCACGGCTAGACTTTTGCTCTGTTATGTATTATCAGATGTGTTACCTAATATAGAGCTGTGTGCCTTCACATCATGTCCAATCAGTTGAATTTACCCCAGGGGGACTCCAGTCAACATGTAGGAACATCTCAAAGATTGATTCATTAATTAGTTGTTACCACTTTCGCTGCCTAGGGTTGCGGAAGCTGGATCCTATCCCGGCTGACATGGGGCAAGAGGCGGGGTAAATCCTGGACGAGTCGCCAGTTCATCACAAGGCCCAGACACAGAGAAATATTCATGCTCACATTCACTCCTACGGGCAAATCAGAGTCATGCATGTTTGTGAGCTGGGTGGGAACCTGGAGTACCCGGAGAGAACCCACGCAGAAACTGGGAGTAGATGCAACGTACAATGTTGTACAATCGGTTGAAACTGTCCAACTGTTCCACCATGCCGCCCAAATCTCAACATGATCAAGAGAGATGGGAGGAATCTCAACTAAATTTCATGCGTGTGAATACTTATGTCAAAGTGATATATCAGTATTTCTCCTTCAACAAAGTTGCAAAACTGTCAAAAAAAACTTTCTCCTCTTTCATTATTGGGTATGGAGTGTAGATTAGCAAAAAAAAAAAAAACATTGCATAAGACTACAGCATAACAAAAGATGAGTAAAGTGAAAAAGATCTGAATACTTCTTGAATACATGATATGTCTTTTATAATAATATATATATAAATATATATATATATATATATATGTATACATATATATGATATACATATATATTTTGTCTTCCCTGCTGATTTATATGTTGAAGAACTTGATATCGTGTTGCTAAAAGATTGTGTTGAAGCTAAGTGGTGTGAAAACACCTGGATGTTACTGTTACTCTATTGTACTGTTCAAAAGTTGGGAAACAATGTCCTGAAGACCCTCGGCAATGAACTTCAGAATCATGTCGTCGGTCTCAAGAGAAAGAGTTCTTCATAACTTCATAGCTTTTCATTGTTGTCTGCATCAGACACCTGCTCGAGCTGAATTTGCTTATATTATGATTATTTGGGAGATGACATATTAATATGTTAATACATTCCGGCTCGAGGATCAGACCAGCAACTTTACTGCAACCTTTCTAATGTTTTTCTGTCAGAACGAAACAAAAAAGGCGTACGTCATCAGCAGTAGCAGTAAAAGTGCAGAGTTTTAACCTAATCCAAGGTCTTTTATTAGAACAATCAGACTTAATTCTGCCTCACTCATCGCAACAAAAGCACTTAGTCTGCATCTTCTCCCAGCAATTGATCTTGAGTGTCCTTCTCTTTGGAGACTTTAGTTTGTGCCTGGGTCCTTAATGCTCGCCTCTCTGCTTTCCTTCCTTCCTCTGTCTATCTCTGCCCATCTCACTCTCCCTCCGTTCTTCTATCTGCATGCATAATAACAAAATGAGCTTGAGAGTCGTTTATCCTAATGTGGGAGGAAGTTGCAGCTTTACCGGCCGCCTCATTACTAATTCAGGGTAATGTGCGACAGTGATGCTCTAATGGCATCCTGTTGGAGAGCCACTAACAAATGGCAGGCGTGTAGTGTGCGCCCAGAGTCTGATTAATACGCAGTGACAATCGATGGAGGTGGCCTGACCCCTGGGGTGATCCGTGGGGAGAAGACCAGATGGGACAGAGAATAGACAGAGTGACATAATCCACCATATGTTTGACCAGATGAGCACGCTGAAAAAAGTGAAACAACTGTGTTGTTCATTTAAAGAGTATTTTTACATCACTCTAATCGAATACAACCTGTTTTCGGTTATTTTGTCTATTATCCAACACGACCACACAATTTATTACTTTGACATCTTACATTTTAATTTAAGTTGAAAATATGAAACTTAATTGAACGTTACCTGCTGATGTGATGTTTTTAAGTTAATAAACTATTCTCTCTGTACAGGGTGGTGTTTTATAGGGTGGTGTTTTACAGGGTGGTGTTTTACAGGATGGGGTTTTTTCTATGAGCATTCATCGTAAGGGACAGGATGGAAAACTACACGATACTTGAACTAACCCTCATGTATGAAGTATTTTCAACTCATGTTAACTTAGATCTACTAAAAGTGACTTTCAAATTAAGTTTGAATTCATATGATTTCATATCAAAAGATAATTGGACAATTCTTTTTCATTTGAGAGCTACAACAGATTTGAAATAGGCTGCCTGGATGGTAAATCTAAATGCCCTTGATTATGAAAAAGAAGTGCCAAAAGTGTTTTCCTCACTTCTATCACATATCAAGTATTAAATTGAAATAGTGTTAGAAGACAGATTTTGTTACCATCGCATAAAAGTATCCAGACTTTTTTTTCCTAGCATAGCCTTGTTAGGCCTTGATAGGTAAACTAGCATGTTAAAACTGTGATAGCTTATTACAAAGATGAAATATTGATTAAGGCATTAAGTGAAGTGAAAGATGTGAAGAATTATATATATATATATATATATATATATATATATATATATATATATCTCAGCAATGGACTCCTGTCTTTGCATGTCCTATATAATGTGATTTTCTTTCTGTTTCCTTGGCAAACTGTATCCGCTCAACCAGACTGACGCTGTGAAGAGCAAAAGTCCAGCAATTTGGGGGTCAGCCAAGACACAGACACCCATCAGTAAAACTACAGAGGCAGTAGATCGAGGGGAAGGGGCATATCTCTGGAGCGCTCCGTTTGAAAACCGCCTCCGTTCCTTTTGCAAAAAAACTCCCAAACGATGACAAGCCAATTAACCTGCATCATTAGTTTGAGAGGAAGCTCTTTTAAATGAAACCACAAGGCAGAACTTCAAGGAGGTTTTGCATTATTGATCTAATGTCAGGGCCGGAAGCAGCAGTTGTCATTGGGGAGTTGACGCAGGCTGGAGCGAATTACTGTAATGGCTATCTGTGCCATCTGAAAATCAGCTATCATTGTTAACCACTAATGGGCTGTAACATACTGTTAGTGTGCCTGCTAATGCATTACAGATTAGTTGGATTTGGTTTCCTCCTCTTCATCTGTTTCGGAGAGCAGGTTTGAAGGACAATGTTTCAGGGAGCATGAAAGAAGGTTTTCACTCGGCTCACACTCTTCAAAACCGCTTGATCGACCTTGAACCGTTTAAGGCTTTGCATCCGGGTTCATACAGGGAAACCTAGATCTGCATTCTATATTTGGGATTCTTTTTGAACACTGATCCTCGAAAAAAGTTAACATTTATTGAGTTTTTATAAAATATGAAATACATTAATACATATTCTAACTAATATGAGTATTGTTTTTTTGGTTAAGCTAACTTGTTAAGCCTGTTGAAAAAAAATAAATGTATAGTTTGGTGTGAGCCGATATTTTGTATGTGTGATTATTATTTTGTAGTATGAAATGTTTGAGAAGTGAAATGGCTAATGCTGGCTAACCACTGGAGGATTTTTAACTCTTACCCGATTTTAAAAATGTGGGAAACCACAGACATAAGGACGGTTTTTAAAGACAATTTTTAACATTGTAATCTTCAAAACGAGATCTCACAGAAAGTCACGTGACCAAACGTGACTTCAGAAGAAAAACAAACATGGAGGTCGATTGACGTCCTCGTCGATCTTATTGTGATATATCTTGTGTTTTAAAGTCACTCCTGTTGTTGCCATACTTCCACAAGCCACTCTTCTTCTTCAATAATCAACCTGGTCTGGGTTCTGTTTGCTGTAAAAGTACGCAACATCCGGTTACGACGCTTCACGGTCCGCTCGCTCTCTTTGGCTGTTGCGGGTATTCTGTCGGAGGTAGCCCGATCGGAGGGGGCAAATCAGGCATTAAATCGGCCGTTTTATCCTCCAGTGTGTAGCCAACATAAATAGGCTTAAAAAAGCCCATTCAAACGCTAGAGCATTTTATGTTCTCTTGCAACAAAATTGTAGTAGAAGGGCGTTGTAAACTTTATGTGGTTTATATGCTTTAAAATTCGACTGACTCCTCTTCTCCATTCACCTGTTCATGCACTGATGAAAAAGGCAGAGCTGTGAGGAGATGACCTGCTCATCAGCGGTATCTATAAGGTACTTTGACCTACATATCTTTTCTCCGCCTCAGCTTGGACCACCATAATGTGTCTCCATATCTGAGGCTTTGTTCACATTATTTTTCCCCTCAATGTTACACAAATCAGATCAGATCAGAATCAGATGTTCTTCAGAGAACGTATTCACACAAGACTCGGATCTTCTAAAACAGTTTTGAGTCATTTTCATGATCTGTCCTACATCTGGTGTTCATTTGGATCATGGGCATATGAGATGAACACCAAAAGGTTGGACTGTACTTATATCGTGCTTTTCTGGTCTTCTCGACCACTCAAAGCGCTTTTTTACAACACGGGTCAGAATTCACCCATTCACACAAACAGGAAAGGCACCACATGCTCATCAGGAGCAGTAACCATTCACGCCATCATTCACACACTGATGGAACAACCATGGGGAGCAACCTGACATTCAGTATCTTGCTCAAGGACACTTCAGCATGTGGACTGTAGTGGCCGGGGATCGAACCACCGACCCTCAGATAAGTGGACAACCACTCTACCAACTGTTGCCCAACTAAAGTTACCTTATTTTGTGTTTATGCACCTAAGCTGAGCGCCGTCATCATGTGACAGAAGAGCAGAGAGGAGAGATGATAACAACAACGCAGAAGAGTTGGCGATCCTCCACAATGAAATGCATATTTTGATCAATGAAGTCGCGTGCGTGGTTGTTCTGAGGAGGGATCGCTCACATTAGAGCTGACACAGGTCACTTGTAAATATGAATGTGAACCATCCAGGGTAAAAAAGGAAGAAGACATTTAACTGACATTTATGAACATAACATTTGTTCAGATTTAAAAGCAGGTCAAGGCAGCGCTCTACTCACGCGGAGTCTGGATCTGCTTGACGTTTCTGCCTTTTAAAAAAAGGCGATTCATGTCTCTCCTTGGTTTCAATGGTTTTTTCTCGTGTTCATTTATTGGATCTCTGTAGAATAAGAGTAAAGTTTAGACCTGCCCTCTTTGGAAAGGGATTTGAGGTAACATTTGTTCTAATTTGACGCCATATGAATACAAATGAAGTGAATTCTTGTTCGCATTATGTATAATTTAATATTTCCGAGGTTCTGAACCGAGTGTAGAGTAACTTTGCGGCACTATTCCAAATGAGACTGTAATTGGATCCAGCTCTGCTACTTTGACTGGTCAGATCATACTTTGAGTCGTGCTTGTTTGTTGTGTTGTGATGCTTCAAGGACAAAGTCTGGGTGAAATGCGCGCCAGCAGCCTAATTGTTTACAGCAGACAGTAACAAATATAATATTGAACATTTCTTGTGGCAAAAAAGTCTTTGACTATGAAAACTGAAACCTGAGGTTTGGACCTTTTTGATGGAAATATTTAACGGGCTGTATTTGAAACCTCACTCTCTGATTTACTGTTTGGCTCCTGGCAAACTTTTGCTGGTAAATTATGCCGAGTGGGTCAATAAATAAATGAACTCTTTTTGCGGTTCTTCACATAAACTGTTCACGATGCCTCTTTCATGTTTTACTACCAAAATCCGGGCTAATGGTGACAGCATTGTTATCCATCATGCTCTGAAGGGTTTCTGAAGATACAATAAAAACATTACTCCGCTTCTTAGCGCTCATGTATTATTAACTAAGAGAGAGGAGATGCTCTCAAACCTCATTACCTATAAAAATAGCCAATATAACAGCGCAGGTTTATTACAACACCCTCGTTCAATGCAGTGCGGAACAAAAGTCTTTTTTAAAAGGCTTACAGTAAGAACAATATCACACTCAATCATCTCAAGGCGTAATTACCGTCACGTAAAATTTGAAGTTGAGGATCCGCCGTGAAAAGTTTCCAGAATGTTCCAAATCCTGCTTCAGAAAAAGATACATAATACATTTTTTTATAGCTTGAAATAAGGGTTTAAAACATTTTGCAAATAGAACAAATAGAAAATTTTCTTTGTGAAATATGTGATAAGGTGTATAGATATGGAAATAAGGAAAAATCACAACTTGAAATCACATTTTGAACGATATTTTTTATAGTGTCATGTCATAGAATACATCGTTAATACTCAAATGTGTATTTTGTGTCTGTGTGTATTTTTTTCCATTAAACGTCTTCATTTCAGTATGATTTAACAAGTAATATCCTCAAAAAGTCGGGGATATAATCCTCATCGCACACACAGGTTCTTCATGTTAACACGATAACTCAAAAACCGTATCGTGGGTCCTTTCCAAATTTTGGACCCAAAAATAGTCTCGTGTGAAAAAAGAACTGTACTGATTTGAGGAAAGTTGAGATATATATTTCTGAAAATAGGGGGAGCTAATTCCAAAATAGTCAGGCAATAACCTCCAAACCATCAGTCTGATTTAGTCTGAATTTGATGCACATGAATTGACTGGAGAACATTATTCTCGGATACATTGTGCTTTACTTTAATAGTTCATATTTTACAAATTATGTGGCACTTTTTAGAAGATACACAGTATTTAGGACATAACTTCCTTACCGTTGGTCAGATTAAGTCTAAATCTGTTGCGGCTCCAGTAGTTTTGTCGTTTTGATATCATTTTTATTCTAAAAAAATCATATTTTGCTCACTAGGGGGAGCTTTTTTCATGAAAAACATCATTTTTGAGAATATAATTCAAATTCATATGCTCCAAATAGGGGGCATATGCATCGACTCTAGGAGATATATCTTGTATATATTATATTTTACTCATTAGGGGGCTTTTTTTTCCGAAAAAAAACCTTTCAAGACATGCCCCTACAACTTTCTTGAATCATTTTCAAACTTTATCCCCACATAGACCTCAGTGAGAGGAAATACTGCATTGATTTCGGGAATGATCGGTTATATTTTTCTGACATTAGGGGGAGCTTTATCTCCAAACGTTTTGCACAAATAATTTTCAACCACTGGTCTGATTTAATCCAAATTTGGTGCGTTTGAATCAACTCGTAGATCAGACAGCGTCAATGTAGTTCTAAGCTGTATAAGAGTGACACTGTTCTAGATTGAAGACCATCACATTCATGAAATACGATTCTTCAATATTTAAGCATTTTAAGGTCAAATACATCCTTGAATTGGCTGTAAATACTATTTCTGAGCATTTAAGATATGTTCTAGATTCTATAACTTAAGATATTAAAGATGCCTTGTCTAATAAGAAGACCCTATGACTCACTGTTACCCCCTCTGTGATTGTTTCTTACATCATGTTTAGTGAGACATTTTTACAAGAAATCAGACAAATATATATATATGGCACAATGTTGCGTTTTTACAGCGCTCCATTTTGCACCAGCCTTCTGCCCTCAGATCTTTTTCTTTAAAAGGCATGTATGCCCTGCATGGGGGTAGGGCACAATCCTGCTCTTCATTAGAAATGTACTACATGTGCCTTACTAAAGTGATATGTAAGCAAAAAAGAAACCCAACTGAGAACATTCTGCTTTGGCATGGCACCACTCCCTCCTTCTGTGTGCCACGAGCATGCCTCATTACCTTCAAACAGCATTTTCAAACAGCATTTTGGGAGCCTTGCAAAGACTTTTCTTCCTCGGGAAATTTTCAAAACAATTTGGTTTTGCCATCTTTATTTTTATGATTCCCCTTTTGAATAATTAACATTCTCTCTGCTTTGCCTCATCAAGCTCACATTCCTGTGGTTGACTGAGGCAGACAATTAAAATTAAGAAATCATTCTGCCTGGCTGTGATGTTCAAAGCGTAAGCCACAGGTAACGCAAATAAAGGTCAAGTCATTATCCCCCGGTGGCCACATGTACAAGAAACTACATATTGAGTGTCATTGACTGTACTAATCAATTTTACAGCTTCTTGCTTTTTTCAGGTGGAATATTTTAGCATCCCTGAGCTGCAAGAGAGAAAGAAGCATTCAGCACTTTCTTTCAATATATAAAACTCAGGGGGGTTGTGCCTCTCAAAGGAGTTTCAAGTGAATAGTGAGCACTCTGGCTTTGAAAACAGCTGGACTGAAAGACAAACCTGCTCAACCAGACGTAACCCAATTTGCTTATATATCCTCTGACTTTGCCACAGTATCAGCTCGCTCAGACTGCAAGTTTTTTTTTTTTTATCTACTCTCGAGTAGAGATGCAATTATAGATGTTCTATTATATGTAGAGGCTGTATTTGTGCTGCCACGCATGCATGCATGCATGCATGCACACTTTCAAGAGGTAGACCGACTGGATTTGTGGGTGAGGTGAATCGAACTCATGACGGACAGCTGCCCTGCAGGCAGGGCTCACCTGGCCATCCTCCATGACCCCTCACCTTCTCCTCAGCACAGAATCCTGGCTCCCTCTTGCATTTTATTCAGAGTTTTTTTTAGTCAGTCTGGTAAGTATTCAGATCCTATACTTGAGTAAATGCACAATTATTACACTTATATCCATGCTATCTAGTGTTTACCCGGCATTAGTTACCAACCAACATGAAAAAAATGTGCTTCCAAGTAATGTTTGTCCAGAAAATAATAAATCATCCATCATTATCCTCCAAAGAAGATAGTTTGCTTGCCAGGCAGACATGACAGGCAGCACAATAACATTTGAAGGAACATTTTTGTCTTATATCTGTCTCTCTTGGAGTCTGCTCACAGGGAAGATTCTTTTTTTTTTTTTCCAGTGATGATACATACTTTCCCTATTGTGGTGCTGAATGCGTCCGAAGGTCTGAGCCATGAAAATAAATGAGGTGTACATAACCGGCCCTGAGTGACGTGGAATATCATTGGGAATCAAACAGGAGTTATTACGATGAGGGTCGAGCTAGAAAAGCTGTTTGACCTCTGCTTTGGAGAGTACTTGAGCTAATGGGAAAACATGTGTGCTTCTATGCTATAGCAGAGAGACAAAGATTTGCCACCCGTGCTGCTGTCATCATTGGAGGCTGCAGCTTTTCATAGAGGCACTTAGCTGTTTTTATCTGCATTCCATGTGAATTGTTTGAGGTCAAACCTGTTGACCCGGCTGACATCTGAGCGGCACCACCGATGGCCTAATACCTGATAGATCTGGCCTGTTTTGCTTTCTCTCTCTCTCTTGTTGTCCTTTCTCCCCAGCAGAGATGAAGAGAGCTGCCTCGGCTTGGTAGGAGAAATCAAAGTGGACCCCTCTCTGGCCAACCTCAAGGGGGACTAAGGGGGGGACACAGAGGCAGGCCTGGAGCAGCTTTCAGGTTCAAAGGCCTTTATCACCTCCAGGGCACTGACCACTGTCAACTTCAGTCGAGCAAACTGCCTCTGATTACCTCCTTGTCCTCTTCTATCTACCAGGGCAAAAGCTTTTTATCAACGTGTCAGCTTTGATAATCAACCTGGGGAGGGGGAGAGGTTGCTGTGTGTCTGCGTGTATGTTCCTCCGGGATCTCAACCAGATCTATATCTACATCTATATATATATCTATATATATAGATAGATATATACCAGATGGATATATATTATTAATATAATAATATAATGATTATATAAATAATAGATTATAAAATATGAGTTATTAATTCACGTCATAGGCCTTTAGTGGAGCCGACTGCTTGAATGAGGAATGATCGTGAATGAACAGATAAACTAAAGAAACAACTTATGTATACGTGCAGATTATTGCATTTTAACATGGAAATGATCATATTACAACGTGAAAACGATTATTACATTATAAAATGATCCTTTTTATCATGTTTTTACAATCATATTTTATCTGATCGTGTCGGTAGAAAGGTTTGTGTGCAAACAGGTATATGTGCAAACAAGTTGTGTGAGAAATCAAAAAAATATGCAAATTATGGGCACATATTGGCTCCTGAAGTGAAAAAGGTATTTAATAGAGTCCCAAACCCGGTCTGTTTCGGTGATACTAGGCTCCTGCTCTGTGCTCTTATGCCGGGCCAGCACATTATGGAGGGGGTGTGAAACAAACAGGGTAGCACTGGCCACCACAGACTCATAGAAGATCCTGTGCATCATCCGGCAGATGTTTAAGGACCCGAGGCTCCTCATGGATGGTAACAAGGGTCACTGGCGTCCTGGACCTCCTCAGATGCACTGCCAGCTCCTTTGTCTTTGTCACATTGAGCTGTAGGTGGTTCTGCACTCTCAATGTGACATATTCTCCTAGATTCGCCTTATTTCTGCTTCGTTGTGTCCTTCAGTGCGGCCATCAGTGCCCTTTCTTGTCATATGATTCTGCATGATTTGGACCTTTTTTGCAGAAAATTACAGATGTTGCCTCTTGTATTATCAAGATTTGACTGAGACCAAAGTAAAACAAGGTAACGGCGATTAACTGCAATGGCATCCCACTTCCTCTGACAGTGTATCACATTGCGGAGCGACACATGGAATGTATTCCAAGGATGTAGAAGGAGGGCAACGGGCCTCATTGGCATTCCTGTGACGTCCTCGACCGCTTTTGAAGATGTCCTACAGCTCCGTTCACCTTTGAATTCTTATCACAGCCCAATAGATCAGTAGTGAAATATACCCTCAAAAGTTATGAATTCATGAATTTTACACAGGTATATCTTTCAGCAGGTCCATATCACCAAGGGGAAAGTTTCCACGCTCAGAGGCAAAGATGCAACCTGTCAAGAAAGAGAGAATAATGTAGCGGCATTGATATTCCATGCTAACACCTGCGTCATGTTGCCTGGAATTAACTTCATGTAAGGGATGGTCCATGCTTATTTGATATAAAGGTCACCTTTTCCTAAGCCTGATAAAGGTTGCGATTATGTATCGAGCGTGGAATAAAAATGATGTACTGCATTTCTTGCACTCTGTTTCTAAGGAGTGCAAATACAGTGAATTAAAAACCGACAAGTGTGATCCTCATAACACTCAGCAGGTTCCTCTGTAGCAAATCAGACTTTATTCCCCTGTGCTGTGGTGTGTGTACAGCGTTTCTTAATATGAGTGCTGAGATATGTGCTGGTGTGGGTGTGGGTCCACATGTGCTTAAGTCTGCTGCTGTGTTTCTAATAATATTGTGTAACAGTCCTGTGGTAACTCAAGTCTGCACTTGCAAACAATCAGAGTAGAGCAAGTGTGTAGACTGGTACGTAAACACACACGCACACACACGCACGCGCACACACACACACACACACACACACAAGGGCATATTTCTTTCCAATAGCCCATACAAACAGTGTCTGAGAGATGCAGATAAACAGCAGTGATTTACTTTTCTTTTCCATTTCTGCTCACAGTAGAGAGCCAGATCCCGGCAGGATCACAAACATCGCTCATGTTCACACTCCATATTTCAGAGGTTATTGGAGGCTGCTTGGTACTACTTGGTACAGTCTGGGTTAAGAGCAAGCGAGGCTCCTGGGACATTGCTTTAGACAATAGAGTAAATGTCAGTGATTTACCTCGCTGTTATTCCACAGTGAAGAGGGCAGAGAGGTGGTCACGGTGGTCTCAGATCTCCCTGAGAGTGGCCTGCCACTGGGGTTACCTCAATCCTGACTGTTCCAGAGGTGAATGGAACGGGGAAGCAGCTGGAAGTGTAAGAACACGCACCATATTTACAATAGGAAAAACACACATGTACACAAAACCGCCATCCACAGTATGACATCCTCTCCTCTTATCAGGCCACATCTGTTTCCTGTGCTCAAGGCGGCCGATGAACTCCACTGAGTCATGTGGGAGAAATGGGGCTTGTAGCATTCTACTGAGCCGCTATTCATAACTGCACATCTTCCCCAACAGAGAAACCCAGGCCCACTCATTTATATCTCCACACTTCAAATACTATAAACACTTAGAGGATGTCAACTGTGTCCTCGATAGCCTCCACACCCTGCAATAACAATAGTGCAGCCACTGCTGGCATGTTAACATGGGTGGAGTGCGGATGTTAGATACCGGCACTATGAGTGAGCCAGTTTGTATCCACACTGTTTATTTGGAACAGAACCAACACGGCTTTCCATGTTTTTTCCAAGGAGAGATTTAGGGCATATAAGGTTACGCGTGTAGCTTTGTGTGTGCATAATGGAGCATAGACTACCCACATCTTCAGAACCACTGGATACATTCAGTGAAACGTCACTATTGCTTTGTAAAAGAACCTCTCTGCTGGTCTAATACCTTGGCTTCATTCAGTCGGATTTCCCCACTGCTGTCTCCGGGAGAAAAAACACAACTCTTAGGCCTTCAGATTCTGGAGCAAATGCCTCCTCTGTTAAAACAAACAGGAGGATTTCTGTGGATTTTCATATCTATTAACCAATAAGATTTCAAATTCATAGTGCCAGACGTGTTCTTTTGTACACCGTGGCATACATACTCACCTAGTTCTTCGTCGGTATTACGAATGCAGGAGGCGGTTCAGTCTCTTGTCCACTGCCTCTGTCGAGCCATCATTCTCAGCTTTTAAACAAATTCAAATTTATTGGAGAAACACACCTGGGAAGCCTGGGCTGTGTGCACTGGCCTCAACGTCGATGGATAAGGAATGCTTTGGTGATGTATCTTAAAGGTCCAGTGTGTAAAATCTTTCCGGGGGGGAAGGAGGCCTTTTTGTTAAGCCGACCTGGAGCACCACCGCAGTTGAAATGTGACTAGGGAACGAACGCTCGTTTTGGTACGGTCAATACAAGTTCACCCGCTGAAACCAACTCAAAGTGCCACGAACAGCTTCAGGTTCTGAAGTGATCGATCCCCGGGAGGAGAGATGGCACTTTCCCACTCTACGATAATAAGCTCTGTAGCTTACGGCCTTATGTTTGCTCATTTTTTTGCAGCATGACATCTCCATTTTAACTAAACGATATAATGTCTCCACTTTAAAGCGGACATATCGTGAACTTTTTCTGTCTATGTTATCAGATATTTGGGTTTCTGAAGGGCCTACCGACCCACAAAGAGTCAAGAGTTCCTTGCTAGAGAGTTGTTTGTATTTGCTATGTCAAAACTCACAAGACTTTTGACTTCCGCTGATGCTCCTTTCAAAATAGTCTTACTCATGATGTCGAAAATGACCCCAGGCCCTGAAAGAGTCAACCCACACCAGTGTTTCTCAAACCCCCTCGATTATCTCCTCCCATTGTTCGGGGAGAAGACAGCCATTGTCTCTTCAGCAGGTAGCTATGAGCAGGGGGGGGAGTCATGGACCTAAACGGCTGTGCTGTCTTCTGCACTGACCAGCATTCATCCTCACATCAAACGTCCTTTTTTTTTATGACGGTAATGTCTCAGCGTGAGTCACCAGCTGAGACATTAGCACTAGCACTGGAGTCACCAGTGATAGAAACAGCTGATGTTGCCTCAAGCAGAACTGCTGACTACGTAAGAATTCTGATAAGTTCACTCGCTTTAATGGCACAACAACAGCTGTTTCCAGCACCTACCAGTGACATCACCGGAGGCAGACTTCATACACATCCCTAAAAAGGTTTTTACTTGATTTAAGCTTTTGCTCTTCTGGCTCCATGACGATTTAACAATCTCTTCAACCAATCTCTTCAACAAATGTTAATTCAAGCCTTATTTTATCTCCAAGGCATTTTCAATGTTACCTCTTTTCCATTTGTCCATATACGTCAACTCAAGCTCAAGTGCTACGCTACTCCTCTGGTATCGTCCTTCAGTCTCGACCACTCGGGACCAAGTACTGGACCTGAAGTGATGGAGGATTCTCTATAGCTCTCCCTTCTGGAACTCTGTCCCCAAAAACATCCTATATCATTCATCTCAACTCAATCCTTTTATCCAGATACATTATTTCTTATCTTTGTAAGATGAAAAGCATCCTTGAATATCTAGAAAAGTTCTACATAGATTAAAAAATCATAATTATCATTACGAATTGTATTTGATGATGTTTCTACCAATGTCGATACTATTTAATAAGACTTGTACTATGTAAGTGATGTATCCTCACAGATTACTTTATATATGCCTCTATAGATGGCAAAGGTGGGTTCATTTCTTTTTCCTTTTTTTTGTGAAACACGCGGCATAAATGCAGTCATTTCTTACAATGAGCTCGAAGTATTGATAATAGAGCCAATAAAGGCTGTGAGGAAGCATCCGGTCTTGAACCCAGCATGGATTCACCACAGGGTGCAAATGAAACCTTGACGGCATTTTCCACCATTTCACCCCAAACACACAGCACATACAGTTGTTAGGGGTGTGTAGAACATTCACTCCCCTTGAACCAGCCTGCTGGGGTCAAACACAGTGAAACACAGCAGCTGTAAGAGATTTCCCTCTCACGCCTCCTCCCTTCTGCATTGCTTCATCTTTCCATCCCACACAATCACATCGTCTACCTCCGCTGACCCGGCCCAGTCAGGCCGAACACAAAGGTCAATGCCACCTCTGTTTCTAAAACCCAGCCGGGCTTGTTGTAGGCCTGTGAGTGTGTGCATGGTATGTGGATAAAATGTTGGCATGATTCGCTCTGCACACACAATACACACCTGACTGTGACTCACAATAGGAGGACCTTTGTTTTGGTCTGGACCCCGTCCTTTCCCAAACACTCATGCACGCACACACGCAGACACACACCAACCCCACACACACACACACGCACAAACGCAAACATACCGCCACCACATGTACGCAGACACAAAGACACAAATCCTGTCCTCATCCCCTCGTGATGGAGACAGGAGAGTGGCTATGAATGAAAGGGGGGGAGGAGGGAGGGGGATAAAGGAACTGCGCACAATGACACTTAACAAAATGTCTGAGTCAATTCAAACACATCTAAATCCTTCCTCCTGGGTTCCCCCTGATGCGCCATTATCCCTTCTCCACAGAAAATCCCTCTAAATGGAGAACCTCAGGATGGCTTTTGGGACGTGAAACAAAACCGTCTATTCATCGGCTGATCTGACCGGAGCCCCATTAGAATCACTCTTAGAAATCATTTGCCTGACGAGTTCATTCTGTCATGCCAGATAAACACTAACTAACTAAATTCTCTGCCCGGTTTTTCCTTTTCCTGAACCTGTTTTTAAGAATGCTTGTTGTTGCTTTCATCGCGCAGTGGTTCTGGTTTGAGCGCAGTCCTAACTGCTCCATTGAGTCCGTCCTCCAGCAGTCTAAACAAACTGGGCTCCACTCTAAATTAGCATCGAGAGGCCATTGAGCAGACTGAGCAAGCTCCGATGAATGGCTATTTGCCCTCCCCAACACCGCCCCATCTGTCTGCAGGGACATCTCTGCACAGTGAATGACCTGCTTCTGCCAGTTAGAGCAAAGGGATGGAGCTCCTCACAGCAGTATATACTCCACTAACAGTTTGATATATATCACAGCCCCGCCCTCTGCAGGTCTGCAAACCACTGGCTCTCTCTAACTTCTGCCGAGGCACAGCGTTTGGTAGTTACTGTCTTACAGAAGAGCAAATGATTCATTCCTGTAGCTTTAATGTTATACGCTATAAAAATAAATTAAAAAATTCCCAGCTTCAGGATATCGGAGGATGTTCGGCCCTTGAGCCAGATAACATTCACAGGAAAATATTGTTTTCACTCATGGAAGACCTGCATGGCTTTATTAGCAGACCATCAAATTGAACATTAAATGGCGGCTCAGCTTTCACATATCACCGCAAGAACAGGAGCTAACCCCTTGGTCAATTTTAGCTTGTACTTAATGCCTGCCATCACCCACTTCAGTCCAGGAACCTGATTCCAATACTCCACCTGACCTAAAAATGGGTCTAATATGACAATTACTCACTTGGAGCGGCCCGCTTGCCAAAAGCCCTCACTGTTAATGACAGGAGATGGCGGTTAATCACATTCGTATGCTGGGATCAGAGTGCGGCTCATGGGAGCCTCGCCGTAACCTGCCAGCGCAATTATTTTTAAGCAATTAAAATGATTGTCGTTGAAGACACTTCAGCCAAATAGCTAAAACAAAGAGTTGTCTGCCAGGCAGCACGTCGAGACGGACCGCAATGAAAAACCGCAGCAGTTTATGGCTCTGACGTAAGACAGTGAATGTGATTGAGCTCCCAACATCTCATGTGACACCCTATCACAATCAATTTATCACAAACGGAAAAAAAAGATATACATCTGTGCTATTTTAAAGAAGTTCTGATGCCTGTGCTCCACCGCCTCCTCCCAGTCTGAACGACTGATGACTCTGAGGGTCCCACAGGTGTGAATGTGAGCATGAATGGTTGTCCGTCTCTAAGTGTTGGTCCTATGATAAACTGGTGACTTGTCCGGTGTGTACCGTGTGTGAAAATTTACATTCACACACTTTTTGATTCACCATCCAATTAGTATTCTTGGTTCACTTACTCAGTATTTCAAATCAGGTCTCTATTTTGTAGGGTTGGGAATTAAATTACATTTTCATACGGCGATTTATTGCTGTATTTTCTGGCGCGTTGCAATACGTATTGCTGAATATATTTAGCAAAATTCCTATTTCGACATTATAAGCACAAAAAAAGATAGAAAATGCATTATTAAACATTTCAAAATCTGTTTATTATACTTTATTATTAACTTTCATGAATGACAACAATGGTGATTGCTCTGTTTAATCCTTCCTTTGCGCTTTAACTCCGAGTTGAGGATGAGTGAAAGCGTATTTTTCAGGCGACTCCATGCGGTCGGCACAGGATGGCTTTAAATGTTTTTAAACTGCCACGTTTTTATCGACTGTACCAGTAGGTTGAATAAGGCCTCTTTAGTGAACTTATTCAACCAATATGTGACCAAAAACCCAGTGAAATCCAGTTAAAAATCCAGCGTCTTTATTGTAACGCAGGAAAGTACAACTTCCAGGGCAAGTTATTCCTTTTAGCATCAATCTGAAATGTTATGAGAGTTAATTTAAAACTGACACATGTCGATGCGAAAGATTTTATGATTTTATTTACACAGATTTGGGTTCATATTATCCTTGACACTGTCCTTAAGTGGTTGAAAGTCTTTCCATTGGTCAGGGTATGGGCTCCATGTGTTTGGTTCGTATGGGCGCCAGAGAATCACATGTTTGTCAGAGCAGTCAGTTCACAGGATCAGCTGTCCGCCGTGACCAACATCTGTTAGCCCGCCGATGCCCTGGGCTTAACTACCGTCTGTGTGTGTGTGACTGACTCAGTCTGCAGATTCTCACATGCAGAATGCGTACAGTATAAAAACATCTAATGGCCATATGTCCCCTGACTAAAACATTTTCGTATGCAGATGTGTTTTTTTTTGCATATAAATGTGACTAGATTGTGTTGAACTCAAAAAACCCTTGATTTTTTTTTTTTTTTTTGCATAATCATATTGTGCGGCCATAACAGCTTTTACCCCAGTTAATTATTTCCAAATCTTAAACAAATACATAAGGTACAGCCTTCAATTGGATTTCAATGTGCAAGTCAGGCCTCTGGAGGCTGTTCTGGATCCATTTTTACTCCGAGTAATCAAATGACTGATCGTGCTGGCTGTGTCTTCTCAGAGATGAGGGGAAATGCAGCATCTTAAAAAGATAAGAAATCAGTTCCTGCTTTTTTGTGTTTGTTTGATTGGATTACATCGGGAGAGAGTAATCCTTCATAGTGCTCACTCTGGGAGTCCATACAGAACAGAAAGAAAATTTAAAGGAGAGAGGGGAAAAAAAAGTGTGAGAGGATTTTGAGAATTTAATCCCAATACAAGCTGTGAACAGTGAGGTGGGGAGAGTCAATTATTCATCCCAAATCTCTGAGTAATGGCTGATGAGGTGCCTGAGAGCAAGACACACCTCACAGAAGCTGTTTAAGTGAACCCCTTGAGCTATGTGCTAACTTCATGCTAACATGCTCATAATGACAACGGCATTCTGCTGCTGTTAACCCGTTCAAATCATTCATCATTTTATGTTACGTCACCTGAATTTCATACCCAAAATAAACTTAAAACTGTTTCTGAAATGATCAGGTGTATTCTTCGTGTTTATGGACAGGTAAGACCGAAAAGTATTTATTTTAAGAATCTCTGACATCGTAGCTGTTACTATTGGGGAGTTATCTACCATCACATAGACCAGAATACCAATATTTCTATCCTTGGATAGGACCAGGAGGACTTTTCATTGGGCACGGATGGATAGTAGTTCCAATGTACCCAAAATGAGATTTTGATCCCACAGAGGGATTTTGGCTTCCAAGTACAACCCATGTCCATTAGGGGGAGCTACATGCATATACAACAACCTTTGGCTGTGACATAAATGAATGTTTCTATTCAAATGTATCACTGTGCATCGGCAAAATAAAAAAATAGTATAGAATAAAATGTATTTCGGTTGGATACATGTTAATAAACAAAAAAATAAATAAAATCATTAACACAGTAATAATTTTGTAAAAACGTTTTTTCAAAACTAGGCAGAATCCTGATTATGAGCCTGTTGAGAAGTAAAGGATAGTTCCACAGTATTTTTGTCAAAAAGATCCCCGAGTAAAAGCCAGTAAAAAGTGAACTATCAGATTAGTATGTGTTACAGTAAAAACAAGATAGATCTGGACTTGATTCATAAGCACTAAACTAGGAACAAATCAGCTTTGTAGGTAAAGCTCCCCCTAGTGTCATAATATATAACCGACGATTCCCAAAATCACTCCAGTTTTTCCTCGCACTATGTTCTATAAGGGTATACAATTTGAAATTGATTCATGAAATTATTTTTTGCGTTATTGCGTTAACACAAAGGACCTGCAGCTGGGGAGGCGATGGCGATCCAATAATATCCCCGACTATCCAGGGATATCGTTATGTAGACCACAAGTAGAAAAAGACATTTTTCTTTGTCGGGGAATTTCTTCATATGTTTTTCTCTTCTTATGTGTTTTATGTCACACATGTCCTTCTAAATCAGTGGTTCTTTAGCTGGGTTCGATCGAAAACCCAAGGGGTTCGTTGAGTCACTCTCAGGGGTTCGGCAGGGGTAAAGACACACACAGTTTAGCCCGGTTCACACTAGCAATGTCGGGCCGTTTTTGTCAGCGTCAAAAGTTTGGCAACACACAATTTCTCTTCGGCGTGTTAGATTACAAATATTTACTTGCGTAGTAAAAATGTCTTACACAAAATAAATTCAGCCCACCCGTATTATTCGTGACGTCACGCTCCGCTTGGTCACATAGCCGCAGGAAGTCATTTTACATAGGGGGTGCGGCTAAAAGTGGGACGAGATTTCCAAAATAACAGGAAAGCCCTTGAGATACTCACATCGTTTGTTACAACGTATCTTTGCGAGCAATCCTTTTCGAGGACGGTAGACATGAAAACTAAGAAAAGGAACAGACTTTGTTGCGAAAATGATATGAGAGTGGCACTTGCCAAGGTGAAGCCGCGCATTTCTGAACTTGTATCTAAAAGGCAACAGCAAAAGTCACATTGATTTGCAGTAAATATTCATTGAGTTATGTTTTTGTGTGAAATTCATTCATTCATTTGTTCTTTGATGGTTCATTCTGTGCACAAATACAATATATAGCTATGTTTTGAAGAAATCTTATTTTATTTTTCCAATTACGAAGGGTTCGGTGAATGCACTGATGAAACTTGCAGGGTTTGGTACCTCTAATAAGGTTAAGAACCACTGCTCTAAATGGATTCTTGTTGTTTTCTCTATTCTGTGACGAAGTAGATCAAAACAACAGTAAATTATAAAACCTATGCTCTTGTCCCCGACCTTCAGAGGACAAAGGTTGGCGTCATACTTGTTGAATTAATCCAGAACCTGAAGACTTTTACCTTTAGTTATTGAACAACACTGATTGGATAGTTATTGAAGAGCTGCTAACTTCTAACCTGATGTTTTAATGGCGCTGCACACACTTTCACCTTAACATCACAGATTGAAGGTCTTCAAGATATCTCAACATGGAGATATGTTACATGGAAACGATTGTAAAAAACATTTTTTTTTGGGACTGTATGGACTCTATGGGATGGTATTTTCAAAATTCGAAAGGAAATGTCCCTTATTTGTTGTACTTTCAACATTCTGCTAGTGATGAAGGAGTTCCGGAACTAGAACACTGGTTTGCATTTGCATCAGGAGATTCATTCATTCTGTATTGATGGAATTTCACCTCAGCTTGAGACGAGCTAATATCTCCTCTTAGGATCCACTTGGCTCGTTTCTATAAGTGTAATCAGTGGCCAGATTTGGCTGGCGTGTTTGGCCTGAGGTCTGAGCCGTCTGGATGACTGATTGACCTCTAGGGACGTCTGTCTAGGACCGCTGGACACCAGGACAAATGAAAGACATTAGATGCTGCTGACAGATAGTCACCCTCCTTGTCTCCTGTGAACAAGACTATCACGCTCACGTTTACGTCATGCCTGAGAGCAGCACTGGAAGCTGGAATGAAAGTGATACGTGCCGTCACTGTTGGACACTGGCTGCATAGGAGTCCAACTGAACCGACGGGGATCTGAACAGTCATTCTAAGGTTGGGATAATACAAAAAATAAACATGTTATCAGTTACTTCTTAATCTGACATCAACTCTGAACTTTTTCTTGTTTCTGCTCGCCGCCCTTCTCTGTGAAGAAACAAATACTTGTCAACATGGCAGCAGCAATCAGACAATAGGCCAGACTCGCAGAGATTGAAACTTGTTTACATTCTTGAATGTCGCCTGAGGTGAAGTGAGTCGCTGACACCCATCAGGTCAGGTGAGGTATGTCTGTTCCGAGAGACCCCCGGTATGCAGCTTGTACAAACCTGCCCAACTTCCCTTCTTAGCACAAAAGTAAAATGAATAGAAGCTCATATTTTTAACACATCTTCATTAAATTGAAGACAAACATTTAATCCCAGTGAATGACTGAAGTGGGCGAATTATCCAGGGTCTCGTTCCATCAGCCCCTAAATGAGATGATATTGAATTAGATTACGCCGGAAAATGAGGTGCTCACGCCAATTGAAAGTAATCAGGGTGGTTGAATCGAAGGGTAATGAAAGCCTCTCAAGCTAATCCACGCCCGCAGAGGGCTTTCTAAGTAATAACAGCTGTTTTTCAAGTGAATAATAATGAAACCTGTGTACAAAAAAGAGGAGCCAGACACGCTGCGAGCCACTGGACTGTTTACATCACATGACTGAGGGGGCGCCATCGACTGAGGGGCGCCACCGCTGCAAACCAGTGACGTCTACTGATCAAAATGTATACATTCATTTCTGGCAAATACAGATGACGAGGTTCCAAAAGTTGAGAATTAAGATGTGAAATCACAATCCAAACAGCAGTGTTAAGTATAGCAAGATGAAATACAAAATAAATGTTTTAGTTATATGGTGATATGCAGCGTCAATCAATCAATCAATCAATCTTTCTTTATACAGTTCACCACAACTGTTGTCTCAAGGTGCTTTTCAGCTCTAGACCAAACTCTTTTTGTACATATATGAATGTTTTTGCTTTTCTTGTTCTATAAAATAGTTTTGAGGGCCCCTTTGAAAATGAAACGGTTCTTCTCAAGGGATATTTGGATGTAATAAATGTTAAATAATAAACGTTCAAACGTCAAAGAAAAAAATTGGAGTTACGCCCCAACAACAAAAACACTTTCTTTGACCGTTACGTCTCTTCCCATCTTCGTCTTGGAGTGGTTCTCTCTTCGACTATTTTTCTCTACAAATCTTTTCACCTTCTCCAGTCTGAAGGGCCAGCAGTTAAACTCTCGCTGAATATATTGGAGGGGGAAATATTCGGAGTTTCAATAAGAACAGCCAAAAGCTCATCATGTCATGTTGTCTACACGAGAGGATTTTCAAATCATGACTGATTCTAAAAACTGATTTTAAAAACATGGGAGCCCACAGACAGAGGACAGTTACAAACGATTTTTAACATTATAATCTTTCAAACACACACATGCTGTTTGTAGTGAGGATTCCACAGTGGAGATTCCACAGACACCAGATCTCAAAGAAACTCGCGTGAACAAACGTGACTTCAGAAGAAAAACAAACATGGAGGACGATGGTCGTCCTCATCGGTTCTGTTGTGATACACCTTGTGTGACACGTTATAAAGTCACTCGTGCTGTTGCCATAGTTCCACAAGCTGCTCTTCTTCTTCGATAATCCACTTGGCTCGGGGTTCAGGTATGTTTGGGTTTGTGTTCGCTGTAAAAGTACACAACATCGAGTTACTACACTTCCTGGGCCGCTCGCTCTCATTGGCTATTGCGGGTATTCCGTCGGAGGCGGCCCAATCAGGAGTAGTAAATATCGTAAATTTCAAACATCGGACTCAGGCCACGCCCCACGGACCGCGTAAATCGGGCATTTTATCCTCAGCTGTGTATTAAATTGGGCATTTTATCCTCAGGTGTGTATTAAATCGGGGATTTTATCCTGAGGTGTGTAGCCAGCATTACTTACATCTTCACAGGACAGACGCATCTACAAGAATGTACAATAACGACATATATCAGTTTTGTGATATTTATTTAAAATAATGCTCACATTTGTAGTTAAATTCAGATTGAACATTTAGAATGAACATAAACATTTTGTTGAATACATTTTCACAAAAAAATAGTGAAGATGACGGGTTCATATACACTTTGCTGTAGACGCGATGAAACAAAGTAACTTTATTAATTCACAGCAAGTTAAAACATTGAGTTAAATATGGCAGAATATTGCTGTTTATTTCAGCATGTACATATAAACAACTGAAGCCTCAGATTTTTATGCTGTTTGTGTTTGATGCTTGCTCATAAAACAGTGAATTCTGTCTCATCTGTTTTGCTGTGGGTGAACAAGCTCTGATGTCAGTCACTGTTACGACAGAATATTGAACTCTGACATTGAACAAGATGTCTGTTGCCGGTTTTGGAGCTTTTGTTTCCAAGATTCTGGGGGGCAATAACCGTTGACTTAGTTATGACTTGTTAGCAAAGACACAATCATATATAGTGAGGTGAGAGTACAGTTATATATATATTTGAGTTACTGTTGATTACTGAAGAGAATAGAATAGAAGCCTTTATATGTCATATACACGTATTTAAGTTACCATACAATTATTTAAGATATATAATTATATAAAATTATACAATGTAGCCGTATTTTTTTATATTATTCTGGTTTAGCAATGTCCAACTTAAAATGGTTGCATTTTATAATTATTTTACACAGGCCTATATTTTTGCATTTCAATATAACAGTTTAACTGCTGGATGGTGACAGGAATCACAAAATGTAACCTCCTAGGGTCAGAGGTTATGCTAGTATGAACAATAATTCTTAGCTCTTATTTACTGCAATATTGAGGTTTAACGTCAGTTTTCCTCTCTCTTTAAAACTTGGCGAATATTTTTCCACTAGTGGAAAAAAAACTGTTTTTCAAAAAACTGAATAACCATTTCCCCTAATTTAACTAACATAAAATCATTAAAAACAGGATAAAATCAGTTCAATAAAACAACAAGACCAGTTTGGGGATTATGTTGATTTGATATAAAGAGAGCCTATCTAATCCTGTTTACCTTCACAATTATCCAAAAGGGCTTTAAATAAGAGCCCAGACAGAACTCAGCGGTCCAGTGCTGTTATGTAAGACAGACTCCCCGTGAGAATAGATGCACAGTGAACACAGCTCGCTCTAAGTGGAGAAAGAGTTTGACAGCGTGACTTAAGTATGGTCCACTGAATGATAGCATCTCTTTCCAAGAACTGCTCAGAGAGGCTCCTGCTTTATGTCTAATATGCTGTCAAATAACTTTTCTCTTTCCTGCGGGGGACAGAGTCACTCAGGCCTGCAGACCACCGCCCTGATTCATTCTGACCTCAAAGAGAATGCCATTCCAGCACAACCACACAGCATAAAAACTCTTCCCAGCAGCCCATGTCGAATGCCCTCCATTTCAACATCTTATTTGGTTTCCTCTGACTTTTGGCTTTTTCTTCGCTAAGTTTGCCGCAACCATCTCAGCTATCTCAGGAATTTACTCCAAATGTTGTTTTGATTCTCCATTCTGTGTATGTGTTACAGGGAGGGTGTATGTGCATGTGTGCATGTGTGTGTGTGTGTGTGTGTGTGTGCATTGCTCCTGGCTAAGGAGTAGTGAGGGATTTCCCCCACATCTGTTCACCATAAGAGCTCTCTCTCTCTCCCTCTCTCTCCCTCTCTCTCTTCCTTTCTCTCTCTCTTCCAGTTCACCCCCTTTTTTGGATTCAATCACCTCCTCCTCCAAAATAAAGTTGAACACAGTGCAGGCCTGGTGTTCAGGCGTCTGCCTGGCAGCATACCTGGATAGAGGGGTCAGGTTTGCAGTTCCTGATAAGGTTTCTCTATAGGGATTCTCTATAAGGTACTGGAGCATGAGATAAATGGGAAAAGGTCTGGATTAATTCTTTACCACACGCTGTATTCACCAATTCAATTTTTCTTTTCTCAGCTTGAATTATTCTCTATTAAAAGCAGACCACACATAGTGGGTTAATCCTCATTTTGATCCGATTACTGAAACAAAATCAAAGTTGGATTGCCTCAAACCGAGATTTTTTAATGGAATGGACTTAAAATGCACGATTCATTCACCGGCTGCAGACATGCATGAGTTTTTATAAGTGTCTGTGTGTTTAGGTTCATACTAGACAAGAGCTCTCACATAGGACACTAAGTGGATATGCAGTTAAAGCCAGAGAGTGTGCAGGAGGATTGAAAACCACCCAAGCCTGTAATTAGGAAAAGGGCCATTTGGACCATCAGAGTTGTCCATTTGTTTTTAAAAGGGAAAAGCAATCGATGGGCAGCATTAAGCAGATCTGTGAGAGATCTAAAGGATTCTGATCTTTACTTCCTGCTCCAAAGATACTGGCCTCTAATGATTGGACAAGACCCAGAGATCGAGACAAAGCTCTAAAACCAGCCAATCAGATAGGAGAGATATCGTGCAACACCCACTCATCGACCTCCTGTCATGTTTGAAGGTGTGACAAGTTAAGATCTCCCATCGGCCTGAGTCATACGCCGATAAACCAACAATAAAGAGGTAACCGAGCAGCACAGTTCTTGTTTTAACTTTGATCGTGCTGCTAATTACTATTTGCGTAATGACTTTTAGTGGAAACATAGTGGTGTTTGTGTTTAGAGGTAAGGTTCCTGTTTTCCCTTGAACAGGTTATTCTCACTAAGCAAATAATTGGGCATTTGCCTAGTTCTTGCTTTTTTTTTTTCGCCCACAATGCTGGATTTTAATAAAACACCATGTTTAAATTACAATCAAAAGTTGTAGTATGTGCAGATAGCTCCCCCTAGCGGTCAGATGTGCTACTTTTTAACCAAAATCCCATTTTTGGTGCATTGGCTGTCGATCGGCATTTCTATCTAATTAGATGCAACAGTTATCAAAGAGTTTTCTATGTGTTTTTTTTTATGGTGTTACTGTGTTATAATAAAGTTATAGCTATTTACTCTAAAAAAAAATATATGAGGCAAGGATGGAGATATTGGTATGTTACTGACAGTGAAAATAAATAATTTTTTGTCTATATACGCCATGCTAATGCAAATACATAATTGTCGACCTATTTTCAGCTAATGTTGGGTATATAATTCAGGCCTAACTTATAATAAGCAATGAACTGAACAGGTTACGTGTTTAGCTGCTTTGACAATCCCACGTTGAACATGTTGAGTATCTCTGTTCTCACTAACACGCTCCCAGTTCTATCAGTTCACCGATCTCAGCCGTGAACGCATCGTATCGACAGAGTCTTCTCACAGCACTGAGTAGAAAACTGGATAGGAACTATGCGACAGGGAGATTACAAAAACAGTTCACCCTGGTTTCTTTTTTTTAATGATTGTTTCCAAACAATTGTTTTCCGGAAGTTGAATTAAGGTGAGCGCCACAAATGAAGCACACCTGCTGCAACACCAGAGATGTCGGCACAAACTACTGGAGCTGTACGAATGGGTTCTCAGAGGACTTCTCCATGTCTTTCTTCTTCAGAGTGTAAAGTTTTCCAACAGCTGGTAGACAATAAAAGAGTGAGTGCACTAAGTGAGGCGGTGAAAAGCTTCCAGTGGTTTTATGGATGCGGAGAAATAACTGTTTGCTATTGAGTGCATTTGAGAGCTATATAGTAAGTGACTTAAATCATTTATTCCCTGTATCATTTCCACTCTGTCCACAAATACCAGCATTCAGCTAAGAAGAAGCAAAGGATTCTGAAGATTTACAGGAAATGGGTTTTTGATACTATTTATGGTCTGCATTTTTGAAGAACAACTCATTCAGTGAGGTATTTTCACTCCATCATTACCTTATAAAGTGGGTTTTTTGTTTTCAGCGGGGGAGTCAGTCATTCCTGCAGAGGACCCACATGAAACAATGCACTCATGTAACCCAGCTTTCACTTCTTTCTCAGCTTTTGACTTCAGTGAAGATGGCCTTTAATAATCAGTTCTGTTTCAGAGTTGGGTTGACCTCTGATGCTGAGTCAGAATGCTGCTGCCAGTTTTTACTTGACTGAGAGAACTGACCATATAACACCAATCCTCGGTGACCTTCACACCAGTCAGTATTAGAATCCCTTTTAAGATCTTACTGCTTGGTTTTAATGGTGACCTGACTTGTCACTAAAGGCGACCAGGTCTTTGCTGTACAGACCCCTCGGCTTTGGAACTCCTTGCCAGAGAATCTTAGGCAGGCAAACTTCTTCTTTTTATTTTATTTTACCTTTGTTTTACCTTTATTTTACCAGGTTAGTCTCATTGAGAATAAAACCTCTTTTACCAGAGAGACCTTACCAAATGGCAGCAAGTGCAAACCTAAGAAAATGCTAAAGAATACAAACTCAGAACCAATTAAAACATTTACATTTATCAAACGATGCCTTTAAATTAGAAGGAGGTAACAAGGTTCTTGAGTTTAAGGTCATTCTTCAGACAAAGAAGATGAAGACTCCAAGCAGATGGTGCAGAAAAACATGAAGGACTTTTTGCCGAACTCAGTCCGAACTTTAGGAACAGTCATAAGTAGCGTATCCTGAGACCTTAACCCATCAGTACCGGGCCTTTGGGACAGAAAAGCACATAAATAAGAAGGGTGTCTACCAAGAATGGCCTTGTAAATAAAAACATACCAGGGACTGAGCGGGCGTGTTGACAGAGCCGGCCAGTTGTCTTTGGAATACAGAGTAGAGTGATGAGTGAGAGCTCTAGAGTTTGTAATGAGCCTTAAAGCTCCATGATTCACAGTGTCCAACATAAGAAGACAGGGAGATGATGCATTCATGTGCAACGAATCACCAAAATCAAGAACAGGCGAAAAAGCAAAAGTTGCTTAAACAAGTCTTTTTCGGACATCCATGGAGTAACGGGACTTGTTCCTGAAATAAAAACTTAAGGTTCAACTTTTTCGACAGAGTCAGTATGTGAGGTTTAAAATAGAGTTGGTCACCAATTAAGAATCCCAAATATTTGTCCATGAAAAGTAACTATACTGTGAATGAACTGAATTTATTTTTATTTCTCCAGCATTCAGGACAAGCTTCAGTTGATGAAAGTGAACTTGCACTCTGTCAAAAGCATAAAGTAGATGCTCAAAAGCCATGTTGAGAGAGAAGACCAACAATAAAAACCTGAGATCTGCGTAAAAATGGAAAGATTATTTGTCATTTTGCACCAAGGAATTAATATAAATCGTAAATAAAAGTGGACCGAGTACAGAGTCATGGGGGACTCCATTACGAACTGAGGACTTTGGATGTGAGACTGTCCTCGCTGTATCCTCTGTCCTCGCTGTCAGGTAGTTCAAACATATAAACCAACCAACAGCCTGATGAGAGAAACCAACATTAGCAAGCCTTTGGATCAGAACATCGTGGTCTACGACAGCAAAAGCTTTGGATAGAACAATAAAAAGACCCACTTCTATCGTTTGGTATTTCCTTAACTGGTCTTGTTGTTTTATTGAACTGATTTTATCCTGTTTTTAATGATTTTATGTTAGTTTCATTACTCTTAATGTTAAATAACTTTTTTAGAGGGAAGGGGAAATGGTTTATTCAGTTTTTGAAAAAACCTTTTTCATCATTTAAAGCATTTTGTGTTACTTTCTTAGTGCTGTACAGTGACAGTTTGTGGGATGGGCCCCAGCCCCTGCGACCCTGAACTGGATGAGAGATTACGGCTAATAAATGTAAGAATGTTTGATTGATCTTTATCGTTCTAAACTTCGTAACCTTGGTCTGAAACGTCTTTCATAAATGCAACTATGTAGAGATTAGTGCTGATTGCAATCTTTCATGAAATTGCATATAATTTCATCAATAATCAGAAAAAAAACATAATTTTTAGCAAATGTTTGACAGGGGAGGAGGTTTAGATGTTGTTAGCTTCTCATAGATTGTGGGTACAGGATGGAAAAAGGATAATTATTGACTGTAATTTAACAAAATAAACATTTGTTGTCTCGGCTACACACCAGACATATACTGATTACCCTTCTGTCAGATTACGGGCAAAGTAATGAACTGAATGAATGTACTTACATGCCCCGGTTGTCACCATGTCAACCAGAGCAGAAATGATAGGCTAATAATTAATACTTTTGACAAATATTGGATCTACAGAGAGTTATCACCTGACATTGCTGTTCCTGACAGCTTTATGGCTTTTTCCAGTGAGATTCTGCTCGATGTTTGGACAGTAGACCAAAGTGTATCCCTTAGAAGCAGGTAGACACACAAACCAGAGGATTACGCAACTGAATATTGTCCTCGGATTGGAGAAATGGCAAGAAAAAATATTGCTTGGATCCTGCAATTAAGAGACTTACAGTTCATGTTTGCAGCTTTACTCCGGGATGATTCTGCTGCCTTCAAGTGGCCAAAACGTCCTTACAGCAGATTTGGATTTACATGTTTTGCAAAGCTAATGAAAAGATCACATGGTTGAGGTAATGTGTGACTGAATTTACAGATGTAACCAGCAAAGTCAGTGGAACATAAGAAGTAGATCATAGGAGGTAATAGATAGTTGAAGTTAAATTAATAAAGCTCTTCTGACGAATCTTTTCATGTGGCCAACCTCATATTTTTTAAATATGAACTCTGCACTATATGATCCATCTGCATACGGCAGATGGAACATTTCTTGAGTATTCATGCCATTTTGGTATTCAGCCTCTCGGTCAAATCTTTGTCTCGAGACGAGTCCTGCTCTCTTTTCTATGAGTCTCTTTGTACTTTCCAAAAGTGCTTGTCTTCCAGTGAAGCCGCCGCCGCTGCCGTGTGTTTGATGTGAGTCTGGGAGACAGCAGAGAGTCCTCACCTGTCAGCTTTCATGGCTCCCTGAAGGTTGACTTTGAGTTGGTGTCGGTTAAATTGGGATTGATCGCAACAACAGGAGCCACACATTCCACGCACACACTTGAAAAAAGCGCGTATTTCCCGACAGTCGCACGAGGCTTGTTGCTGAATGCTGAGGAGCATCCGTTTTTCTTGGTGGACTAGGCAGTTTGATGTGACCGAGAAAGCCATTTGTTTGGAGTTTCATCTTTTCTGTGGCATAGTGGGATGTCAGGAGAGGCAGAGGAGAGGTGTGTGGTGAATGCCTAATGCCTGCATCAGTTGAGTGGCTTTTCCTGCAGCATGTCTGAATCACAAACTGAAGTGTTACAGTTAGAGAATGATAAATACCCCATTTCATCTCAAGTGCTCCACCGCAGCCTCCCTCCAGCTCTGCCTCTCACAAATCTGGCCTCTGCTGGCTGTTTATGTCCCGACAACATGACGACTGCATACAAATTGTCAAACTTCGTGGTGGAGCTGTCGAGCCCCACGTGTGCGCTGAAATCACAAAGTCTCCTTCCCGACTCTTTTTGCGTCGCTGTTTTCACGAGCCGCTTGGTGTCTGATGAGGGAACATCTTTGGGGATGTAGTTTGGCTTACTGAACGTTTGGAGGAGAACAATAAGCAGAAGCTGGTGGTGCCTGTGGGGAGCAGCAGCACAAACGCAGAAGGGAAAGTTTTTCAGCCCTCCCCCTCCTCCCCCACATTATAGGATTGGAGCCAAGGAAAGCCTGATCATTAGGCCACTTCTAAAGCCATCGTTGGTTTGGTGGAATTTTTTTTATGGCTATGGAATCTTTAATAAAGGCTCCTTATCTACAGTAATAAATGTGTGATAGGGAAAGGGAGAGAATAGAGAAGAAGGGGGGCATTAAAGGAGGAAAAACAGGAGAGGAGAGGCCCCCCCCCCACGGGTGCTACTGTCAGCTGTGGGAACCCAGATGAAAGTGGTGCAGCCAGATACCAGCGCTCTTTGATCGTGCCTTTGTGTGATAAACATCGCGCTATGCCAGCCGGGCTCGGTGCATCGTGCCAGCCCGGCTGTGAAGGTGAAGGGCTTTGAGCAGGCTTCCAGCTCGGCTCTGCTCAGGACCAGCAGGCGTTTGCCATGCCAGAGGGCTGTCTGCAACACACAGGCAAACACAGATTGCTCCGGCTTTCCCTTTTAATGCATCTCTCTTTCTCTTTCATTCTACCCCCTGCCCAAAAGTTTTCTTTTTTTTGATACTAGTTAAAGATGCAGAGCCAGAGCCAGAGGCTGCTGCTGTGGAGCAAGAGTCCTATTTGAACTGATAATCATCAAGTTTTTCAAATTAAAAGTGTGCATGGCTTCTTTTCTTTTTTTCACTGCGTGTTGTAATAGTAATGCGGACTGTTGAATATTTCATATCTGCCATTGCTTTGAATCGGTGCAGGTTTGCGATGTAAGATGTAACAAGGGGAGGTAGTACTGCCTGAATAAATACTCAGCTCTTCATTTCCCCTTTTCATTCTTCCTTGTTTAATGCACAAACCCATTGTGTTCTCTTACGGCACGCTTTAAAGCAGCGGCAATCTTGCGCCGCTCTTCACCATGTGCCTGCTGTAACAAAGCCACATGGTGAGTTAGATTCAAAAAAGAGCCGGATTATTCTTGCTTCACAGGGACGCCGAGAGCAGAGTGCATGCGTCTGAGGAGGGAAAGAGTGAGCCGGCGAGAAGGGAGGAATGAATGCCATGCATGTGTGGGAAGTGGCTTTGGCAGGGTTTGAAATTAATGATCTCACCATGTGCTATGGTTGAGGATCATCAAAAAGAAAAGTGCAGACAAAAGCACTTGCAGTACAGCCATGCAGGGGCCACAGATGGAGAAACCACAAGGACTGCAGACAGAAGCTGTGGAGAAAACTTTAGTTGAAAAGGAAAAAAAATGTTCTTTTAATACAAAATGTCAACTCAGTGCTGGAAAAGTCTTGAGCACTGCTTCTGCTCGAGATCTAAAAGAACCCAGCAGCCGTGCAAGGACGTGTCAACTCTCAGCCCACGATCCAGTCCACTTATTTAACAGAACTATTTCTTTTACTGGGTCTGGCGAGCAGCGAGACGTGCCAATCAGCTCGCTGCCACGGCGGCATGTTACATTACGGCAGGAGGGTTTGACACATGGAAATGACACCTTCCAGCCGCTGTACATTTCCCATCTCTTAAGTATAATGAATATTTCACTCAGATGGCTGGTTTATGCATATGTGGCCCTGGGTTCATGATGTGTGGTGGAGCAGCTATTCACAAGCCGCTGCAGGATAAAAGCACACTTTGATTGGCTGGTGGTGGGGGGGTCATCTTTTTTTTTTCAGCATGTAATTGTGACGTGGCATGTTCCAGTGTGCCAGAAAATCCTCAACAAAGAAGCCATTACAAGTTTAACACATTTCTCCTGTCATTTTAGTCATTGTCATAAAACTCTTGTTACTACGGTCCTGTTGATTTTTATTTGCATCCAAAGATGGAGAATCCACTGGTCCTTTCTCAGCCAGAAGACTTGAGCAACCCCATGCTTTTAGAATCTGTTTAACAGGAAAGCGAGGGTTTTATTTGACACTTATTTGCTGTTAGAGTGGGATTACAACGGAAGAGAAGCAGACAGATCTTCCTCTTTTCTCAGAAATATGCAGGTGGTCAGAAATAGACACTAATTAATTTTACTGATGAAATACTACAGATGTACAAGGGGGGAAATAAAGTCAGGGTATACTTTAATAATAATATGGATATACCTCAATAAACTCGAGTATATCCAGAACTCTGCTGCTCGTATCCTCACCCAGACTCACTCCCGGTACCAGATCACTCCTGTCCTCCAGAACCTCCACTGGCTCCCATTTACACCACGCATCCAGTTCAAACTCCTTATCCTCATTCACAAAAACATTCAAGACCAGGCACCCTCCTACCTCACGTACTTCCTCCACCCTCACAGTCCCTCCCACTGCGTCCACCCCACTGATGCCAACCTCCACCCTACTCAACTCAGGACCGGGCACCAGACCTGAGTTGAAAGAACCTTCTCAATCGCCGCCCTCTCCCTGTGGAGAGGGCGGCGATTGAGAAGGTTCTTTCGTTCATGTTTTTTACTCTTTATCTTATAAAGCGACTTTGAGTATTTATGATTAGCACTCTATAACTGTATAATGCATTATCATTACAATCATTATTATTATTATTATTATAATACTGTAGTTGTGAGTGGGGGTTTATTTTACAGGGCTTGTTTCTTTAATATTTTCCTTCCCAGCTACAGAGACTGTAAAGAATGGAGACACATGTGAATACTATCTGCAACTGCTGCACAATCAATATCTCTTTAAGACAATAGTAAACATTGAGTGAGATATCACCCAGCGAGTCAAAGTGTGAAGGGGGTTGTCAGAGCCCACGAGGCGTATCCAACATTGTCATTGCCGCTTGTCTGTCTGCCTGCAGAGAACATCCGCTGCTGACAAGAGGTGAGCTCTGGCTCCTCTCCGCATCAGTTTTGGATCACCACCCTCAATCAAAGGCGGGAAAGGAGGGCTCGCATAATGTGACAGAGTCTGTCTCACTTTCTGCCTTTTGATGCCTGAGGAGGGCTTCACCAAAACAACCCCTGTCATAAACCTGCCCGAAGGCCTAGACACAAAGAGACCCAGGAAAACGTGGAGGCGGACAAACAGTCAGGCCCACGGAAAGTTGCAAACAAGCTGACAAACAAAAGAAGAATTGGCTGAAGAAGTCCGGATGCAATAAACAGCACGGAGGAGGAAGTTATGAAGCAGGTGGTTGCATCCAAGCTTTTTAAATATCCAGCTTATACAAATGCTATCAGCGCATGATAAGGCTGCACTTTTCATTAAAGAGCCCCCGCGGACCCACTAAGTGTATTTGCAAATAATGGCAGTCAGATTTAATAAGATTATGAGCCATTAAAAAGGAAAAAAAGATGTGACTGATCCTATCATCTCCTTGTTTCACATTGATCGCCATATCTGATATCTTGTTTCATATCTTGCCTCATCTAATGCACTAACAGCTGTGGAAATCGGAGCCGATGTGCATTGTTAACTGTGTTTATTGTGCTTGTGTAATTACAAACTGCATAATGTGCAATCTAATTTATTAGATTAGCGAAAGGATTGTAAATCAGCAATCGTGAGACGGCGTGGATGGTTGCTGTGTTGCCCCGTTCAGGTGGTGCTGTTGTAAACAGTGCCATCTAGTGAACCCCAGCTGGGCTGGGTGTCAAGCTGGGGTTCTGGAAACCGAATCTCCAAAAGGAAGAGGGAGAAGGTGTGTAGCTGGCAGAGCTGCATTGAAGACATGATGTTTGGCTGTTTGAACCCAGAAGATGTTCTCTTATCTGACTGTGAACCGGGTCAGGCGGTCAGACAGACTGTTTGAAAGGTTTAAAGAAAGAGGGATAAAAGACAAGATAACGCTTTATTGATCCAGAAGGGAAATTCTTGCTCCAGAGATTGCTCCAAAATTAGAGACACAAAATAAACAGTAAGTGAATAAAGACCATAGAAGAATAAATATTGGTGTGGAAACTCGAAAAACGTCTACCTTCATCCGTCGTGTTTTGAATGATCTCTTGCCTCATTGTTTATAAAGAAACGAAAGCGTTCCCTTCTGGAAGTTTCCAGTTTAGCTGCATGTGCAACAAACGGAGAAGGTCATGTGAGGATAGGCTCCTGCTGCAGCACACAGAGGAGATGGAAACTACCGCTCATGTCACCGCAGCGCATTCCTCACTTTTTTTACATGACGGAAAAAAACAAGATTTAAAAAAGAAAATTCACCAAACTAATCATACCAAGCATGGTCCACACAGTGAGAATCTCAAAATAAGCACTAAGCAGACCGAGGCTGGTCCCTGAGCTATTTCCTCTCTTGCTGTGGCAAACTGTCAAGGAAAATATTAGTCAAGTCTTGCCACTTGTGTGTAAATGAGATCAAGATGGATTAGGAGCTCTGGATTCTATTTGAGGCCTTTATGAACCACAAGATTTCCACCCCGAGCTGAAAGCCCGTGGAGGGCCCAGATGTGCTGTGCAGAGGCAGGGCAACTCTGAATGTGATTTCCTCTCTTAAGCCTTTAGTGTAGGTAAAGGCATTACAGCTGATCAAACCTCTTAGCACTGCTACTTGTGGGATTTGATGTGCATTACTGACAGAGAAAAATGGCCTGCCTGAAATACACTATCTCACTCAGTGGAGAAAGGGGCCGGCGTGGGGGGCTGAGGGGACGCATGAAGACAGATATTGGCTGACAGAAGCTCACATACTACAGTATTATGTTCAAATTGTATAGTTTATCATGGACAGACTACAGAGTAGCTCAGATAATGTGAAAAAGATCTCACCATCCATTTTCATACACTCTACTGTTGGTTCAGGGACTGGACCCAGCCGGGCAAAATATTCCCAATACCTTCTCAGAAACTCGGGTAAAGAGGCCAAATATTCTTAAACGTGATCACCAAAAGATCACTGAGATTGTTTAATCATGCATCTAAGTCTAGACTCTAAAGACCGCAAGGAACTTAAAACTGAAGAAAATGAAGAGAAAAGGAATAAATGTTAAGTATTGTGTGCCGATTAGAAACAATGAAACTCAAAACTAAACTAAAAGGAGTATTTTTGTCTCTTGACCGTCATCTTATCTTATCTTATCTTATCTTACTGGTCCAACCTATAAGGAATGAATAAACTGGAATACCCTATTAAGAATTAAAGCTGGATAATTTGAGATTACTTTTCTAATTCTAATTTAAACCATGTTTGGTGAGAACACCCTAATTTTTAAAGATGAAACAAGACTCATTTTCCAGAACCAGAACCAAGACATTTACTTTATAGAAATTACTATTTGGAGTTCCCAGGACAATAATCCAAGACATACACCAATCAGCCAAAACTTTAAAACCACTTGTACTTGTCCTTTTTGACACCTTTCAATCATAAATTCAGTAGTCTGTGCTACAGTAGCTCCTCTGAGGGATCAGACAGCAGGGTGTCCTTCACTCGCCCATCAGTGAAAGTTGGGTGCCCATTGATCCCGTCACTGCTTCACCAGTTGTCCTTCATTTGATCACTTTAGTAGGTACTTACACTCGTCCATTTGATTTGAAGACTTAAGCGTCACATTGAAAGCATGAGAGCAAGGAAACTAATCAGCAAGTGAGCAGTTTAAACATTTTTCTGCAGGTTCAATGATAAATGGTTACATTAGTTCGGATCAGAACAATTCCTAAAACGAATAAGCCATAAGTATTTTTAAAAAAACGTTCAAAATAGGTTGTACATGACACTTATAGAATAAGGTGGTTTCCAATTTATTCCTGTTTTCTACAATCTGCTCATATGCAAATCATATATTTTCTCACAGAAAATTAAAAGCAGCGCCTCATTTTTATGTCATGTGGTCAAAAAAGTTTTGCATCTATTAATATGAGTTGATGAAAATTCTACATTTTAAGATAGAAAATCAACCCTGAAAGAAAAGTTTCTTTTAAAAAGATTTCAGCTTTTTAATTAGTTTATTCCAAAGCAACAACTAAGATTGGATTCAATTATATATATATATATTTATTTAGTCTTTCTAGTGTACATTAACAATTTCTATTATATGTATGCAGTTTTTCTTTTAATACATTTTATAAATTCAGTTCATACTTTCACTTTTAAGTGGTTTAAAGCGTTTTTTTTCAGTGTGGCACACAAGTAAACTAAAGACTTCAAGTTGATGAAGGAATATTGCACAAATATCCACGTATCTTTTACACCTGTTCCACCGTCTGGATCCGACGGGAGGACTTTGTTTTTATTAATTATTATTTTATTGGGAAGGTTCATCATTTTGGTCTGTGTTCCTGTTTTGTTTTGAAAGTGTTGTGTATGTTGTTTAGTTAGTTTCACATTTCCTCTCATGTTTCCTTTGAGTTGCCTTTTTAGTGTGTTTATCTGTTTATTGTTCATTTCCTTGTTCCTTCCTAGTTTAGTCTTAGTGTGTTTCACTTGTGTTCTTTTCCCTCTCTGTGTCGGTCCTGTGATTCTGTTCTCCTCTGCTGTGATTGGTCATCATGTTCACCTGTGTTTCCCCTCCAGCTGTGTCTCATTGTCTCGTTACATCGGTGTATAAAGTCTGTCCTCACCTTTCCTTCTGTGCCAGTTGGTTGTTGATGTTTCCACATGTCGTCACTCGTCACAGCCTTTTCTCAGTGGTTTTGGAAGTAAGTTATTTCCTAGTGTTTTTGTTACTTCGGTTTTCTCCCATGTTTTTCCTCGTGCCTTAATTTGGATTAAGATAAATATTTTTACCTCACCTGCTCTGCCCCGCCGTCCTGTGTCTGCACCCGGGTCCAAGCCTTGCCCCAACGACAGTTCGTAATAGACAGTTCTTAAGGGTTTTATGTTAAACCGAAACAAATGCCACAAATCCCAGTGTGTCAGCATTCTGGAAGGTTTGGAATGAACTTGCCTCGTGTATTTAATGTAAAATAAATCATTTGAAACGGATCAGATATAAAAGTTTAATGACATTCTTACAAAAGCACTCAAATCCTAAATTTCTAAAACAATATGATCGCTGGCTGAGTCATCGCCTGCACATTTATACTTTTACACGTGTCGGATTCTTTTAGTAGGAGCCAAGGTAAATGCAGGGTGAGTATTGATACATTTGTAAAGAGCCTTAAATAAAAAAGGGAATGAAATAATGGTTTGACATGCTCAGAGTCAGAGAGGGAGAACGGTGAAATAAAAACTGTATCGATGTGGCTCCTCCATAATGAACTCTTTCACCTTGCTGCCTTCACTCTTACCTTGGCTTATCGGTGCCTTTGCTCATGACATAATTGAGCTTTTCAAAGTAGCGGCACATTAAAACGACCCACGCATGGATTTGCATTTGCAAATGAATACATCTAAAGGGTTTTATTAACAAAGTGGCGTGCTGTAATTTTGATGACCTTGGTGAAGTTAGTGGAGCTGAAAGAAACCAGATGTTTCCTCCGACTTTAACTCTGCTTAAAGCTGCAGAGGACAAGTTCTGCTCCCGCTACGGATCCAGCTCAGGAATAGATACATTAATAAAATAATCGACATCTCTCTGCCGTGATTTCAAAGTCAGCTGGACTCAGCGGGTTGCCTCCACAACTCCTCTGCGCGCACACACAACAAACACACTTCCTTCCTCTAAGCGGACCTTCCTATAGGGACTTCCTGCTCTAAGTGTTGTTTGCTTAATGCCCACTCATCTCCCACCTCCTTGGCAGCCACTTCCTCTTCCTCCTGCTGTGTTCCTGCTGTGTGTGTGTGTTTTTGTGTGTGTGTCTTAATATTTTAGTACTCTGTCTCAGTCTGTGTGATGCATAATGTCCTTTTACATTTGTATGTGCTGCTGTTTTTATGTGTCTATGGTTACCTGACTGAAGGATGTCAGGCCGGCCTTGGTTCATATTTACATCGTGTTCAGGTTCAGGTCGGGCTCAATCATGTCGGGGATAGTTCGAGTCAGGTTTGGTAACGCTTTCAAGATATCTTCAGTACATTCATAACTGCTGATGACATTGTGTAATGTTTGTGTTTATAACTGCTGATGAAATTGGGTATTATCTGTATTATTCGGTATTATTATTTTACAACTGCTGATGACAATCAGCAGTTGTAAAAACAGATAATTGATTAATGTTTGTTTATAACTGCTGAAGGCATTGTGTATTATTTGTGTTTATAACTACTGATGACATTTTGTGTTGTGTTTATAACTACTGATGACATTGTTTAATGTTTGTTTATAACTGCTGATGACAGTGTGTAATGTTTGTGTTTATACCTGCTGATGACGGTGTAATGTTTGTGATTATACCTGCTGATGAGTGTTTAATGTTTGTGTTTATAACTGATGACAGTGTGGTTTATGTTTATAAGTGATGATGACTGTGTGTTGTTAATGTTTATAAGTGATGATGACCGTGTGTGATGTTTGTTTATAACTAATTATGACATTTTGTAATGTTTGTGTTTATAGCTGATGACAGTAGAATGTTTGATTATACCTGCTGATGACAGTGTTAATGCTTGTGTTTATAAGTGATGACAGTGTGGTGATGTTTATAACCAATTATGACATTTTGTAATGTTTGTGTTTATAGCTGATGACAGTAATTCTACTGTCTGATTCTACTGTCATCAGCTATAAACACAAACATTTGTTTGTGATTTGTGATTCGTTTGTGATTATACCTGCTGATGACAGTGTTAATGCTTGTGTTTATAAGTGATGACAGTGTGTGATGTTTATAACCAATTATGACATTTTGTAATGTTTGTGATTATAGCTGATGATGACAGTGTATTGTTTGTGTTTATAGCTGATGACAGTGTGTGGTTTTCTTGTTTATAAGTGATGATGAGTGTGTGTTTGTTTATAAGTGATGATGACAGTGTGTGTAGTTTGTGTTTATAACTGATGTTGAAAGCGTGCGATTTTCGTGTTTATAACGGATGATGACTGTTTGTGATGTTCATGTTTAAAACTAAATAAGACGTTTTGTAATGTTTGTAACGGTCACTCTGCCGAAATGTTTGATCAGGGAAAACAGCCGAGCGGTAACCGTGGTAACAACAACAGTACGACAGCGTAAAAACTCTCGGGATAACTCAGTCAGACACGGATCAGGTTGGGACATTAAATAAAGACGGTCTGCCAGATTAAAACCGGGCTTGGTTACTAGCCTCTCTTACTCGGGTCAGGCGGTTGATTCTATGTTAATTCTGGCCACATTAGAACTTCCTGGAGGTACCGGCATGTTACTGGACAGACGTTCATCCAGACAGGAGACATCAGTGGGCTTTCTAAGTAAAGCCTCATGCAGTGAATGAGCGCCTATGAGAGATTTATTATCCATTAACCCTTCAATCTCCTGCTCAACTGTTTGGTTGAGCTCATTTTGAGTCCGTATTTCCTGTTCAAAAATGGGACTGAACCCAGTAGTGTATATACTACAGTTAAAGGGACCATGGATAGAGCCTTGGGGTACGCCGCATGTCAAAGGGGCCATCAAGGATGAGGTATTAACCATGACTACTGACTATTTTAAGTAGGATTTTATTGCAAATGAAAGCATGCAAAGAGTCAACAGAATTATTCAACTTTGTACAACCAAAATAAGGAAGGGTCAAATAGTTTTCTAAAAAAATGCTACACCAAAAGATTAAGATAATCTAATTAAAGCTATTTTCACTGAAATACAAAATTTCGTCATTAAATATTTTATAAGTCTGATTTGTTTTTTGCTGTTTAATAACTTGCTGGACCAAACAATTTGTCATTTTATGGTAAGTTTAAGATATTAAATTGACAAATGCCTCAAACAAGTAGTTTTTTTCAAAAGACAGGTCATTAAGCTAAAAACAAAAAAAATGAAGGGAACACTTAAATCACAGTCCAGATCTCGGTGAAAGTAACATACAATTGAAATTTTTTTATTGAGAAACATTGCGTAATTTGTTTAGAAAAAAGTTATGCTAGAACGATCAATGGAAATCAAAATCATTTAACCACTAAGGGCTGGATTCTAAATGATACCAAAAATCAAAGCGAGAAACTCAACTGGAGTTTGTTTGAGCCCCTCATGGCAAAGGGACCTCCTGGAAACGTCTGGGCGTACTTCACACAGGCATATCACACACACTCTTTCACACACATATCAAAAATACTCCTTCACACATCATACAAACTCTCTCACAAACATATATCACACACACTCCTTCACACACACATATCAGACACACATCACACACACTCTTTTACAGACATATCACAAACACTCCATTACATGCATATCACACACACTCCTTCACATGCATATCACACACACTCCTTCACACACGCATATCCCACACACTCCTTCAGAAACACATATAACACACTCTCCTTAACACACATATCACATACACTCTTTCACACACATATCTCACACACTCCGTCACACATGCATATCCCACACACTCCTTCAGAAACACATTTAACATACACATATTACACACACTCCACACAAGCATATCACATACACTCTTTCACACACATATCACAAACACTGCTTCAGAAACACTCCTTCAATCACTCATATCACACACACTCTCCTTCACAAACACATATCACACACTCTGCTTTACACACAAATATCACACACACTGTTTCACGCACATCACAACTCTCCTTCACAAACACATATCACACACTCCTTCACACACAAATATCACACAATCTCCTTCAGAAAACACATATCACACACAATCCTTCACACACACTAATGCACACTCCTCACAAAAACATATCACACACAATCCTTCACACACACATATCACACAAAGTCTTTCACACACACACATATCACACAATCTCCTTCACACACACATATCAAAGTCCTTCACACACAAATATCACACAATCTCCTTCAGAAACACATATCACACACAATCCTTCACACACACTAAAGCACACTCCTTCTCACAAAAACATATCACACACTCTCCTCCATACACACATATCCACACACTCCTTCACACACACATATCAAACAAAGCCCTTCACGCACACATATCACATACTCTCCTACCAAACAGTTTAACATAAGAATTATTTTGCATAAAAGTATCAGACACCACATCTGATATTTGGTTTGACCTTGATCAAATATTTAAATGAATAAATTCTTACTTACAGTAGTGACGCACTGCAAAATCATCAAGACCTGAACATTTTTTTTTATATAGAAACATATTGTAATACATTTCTATAAAAACCAAGATTAAGTTTGATTGACTTGAATGACTTTCCTTATAATCTATAATGAAATGTATTCATTGTGTTCAAATGACTTCTTTGTTGTTGTTGGTTAGTTACTTTTCACAATAAAACGAGTCAGGAGCTACATAAAAGATGTTCTTGTTCATTATTATACTGTAGTTCAGTCACAGTCACTCCTTAATGAGACGCACTGATTTAGTATCTGATTGATAAAAGCTGATAATAGATTGATGAGATCTGGGAGAATGAATTAAAGTAGTAGAATTGTTGACTGCGAATAAAAATCATCAGGTCGCAGGGAGAGCCTACGTTCTGCAGGACTACATGGAGTCATCTGAAAACTGACTAACCATGAAAAGATCTAAGCCTTATGTAATGTAAGTCCTGGTTTACTGTGGAAACAACTCTGTGATGTCACTGTGTGTTCTTTCTTGAGCTTTCTCAGCATTTAGCGCTATAGAGGTTCTTCTGAGGGATCAGACAGCAGGTTCTAGCCTCCATGCCCACACGCATCAATGACCCTGGCGCTGCTTCACCGGTTCTCCTCCCGTAGACTGACCACAGCAGTGCAAATTGTTGTCAACAAACGTATTAAATGTGATTTTGTTTGGAAGAACTGACTGTTTTCATCAACTCCTGATATGTATGGGGCGAACCTCGTCTCCCTGTGTGAACATTTATTTACCTGAAGCCTAAGTGATCTTTCACTCCAACAATGGAGTCTATTGGTAATAATGCTAATTAATACCATATTTGTATTTACAATAATAACGCATCTTGTCTTTGGGATTTTCTTTGATTTTCCAAATGACTGTATGTTCATGGACGTCTGCCGACCGTTAATGAAAAGATGCAGACTGGAAAAAGGCGGAGCTTTCATTATGTTTTCATGTAATGAAATGGGCGATTCCCCCTTAAGCTTATTTATGTGGGGCACCTGTCTGCATGTCTAATGCTAAATATGAGTAAATGGAGGAGTGACGTGATCTTTGCTTTTCAGAGCCACTTCCCCCCCGCCAACCCTTGAGTCCAGAGGTTAATGACATCATTAGCATTCTGTTGGGGCTTGTCCAGCTTCTCTTTCCCAACAGAGAGCAGGCTCTGCTGGGAGGCTGACTAAGCCAGGTCTTAACACTGGGCAAGTCTGTGAGCAGAGATTGCATGTGTGTGTGTGTGTGTGTGTGTGTGTGAGAGATTTGGAAAGACGATGGTGGTGGCAGTTGTGTGATCATCCTGGAGGTGTCACAGGATACTGGCACTGTGAGTCAGAGGTTGAGGATGAAGAGGAGGAGGGTAAGAAAAAGGGTTAGGGGCGACAGGATGTGCTAAACAGTGACTGAACCAGTGAGTCAGAAGGAGTGTTCATTGTTAACGGGCACACACACTCACGCACACACACACACGCACACACAATCACAAGCACACGCACACACACACGCACACACAATCACAAGCACACACACACACACACACACAAGTAGAGATAACTTTACCATTGTTGTCAGAAAGGTAATGAGTTAAAATAAACAAGAGATTCCTCCTTTCTACCACAGATGGTTCAGATTTTTTTCAACACACTGGAGAGTAATGTGATACATAACACATTAACAAAACAAAACTTTTGTTAAATGACTTTTCTTAAATTATTCATCTTCTTCCGTTCATCTGGGGTCATGACATGGTGGCAGCAGGCTAAGAAGAGTCACACATCCCTCTCCCCGGCAACACCCTCTAGTTCATCCCTCCCAGGCCAGACGGAATATATGGATCCTCCAGAGTTCTGGGTCACCTCCCAGGTGGACATGCCTGGAAATCCTTAAAAGGTAGGCATCCTAGAGACTTTGTGATCCGATGCCTCAACACCCTCAACAAGCTGCTTTCAGCATGAGGAGCATCGTCTCCACTCCGAGCTCCCTCCAGATGTCTGGACCCGCTCTTAACATCTAAGGATGAGCCCATTAGGAATCAAGCTCATTTCAGCCGCTTGTATCCTTGACCGCATTCTTTCGGTCACTACATAGAACTCATGACCACATGAGGGTTGGAAGTAGATGGACCGGTAGATTGAGCGATTTAGCTTATGACTCAGCTGTCTCACCACGGTACCGGACCAATGCAACACCGGCATAACTGCTGATGCCACAACAAACCCAACCCTTTCCCATCACTCGAGAACATGACACCACCTCTCTCCCCAGCAACAGAGGGGGCCAGCAACAGATTTCTGGCAGAGAACCAGGGTTTCAGATTTGGAGGTGCTGACCCTGATACCACCTCTCCTCTTCACACTCAGCTGCGTATCACTCCATCGCTGCTGAAGATCCCGGACTGATGAAGCCAACAGAACCGCATCATCTGCAAACAGCAGAGATGCAATCCTAAACTCCCCAAACCGGACTATCTCCTCACTTCGACTGTGCCTGGAGATCAATAAATATCAGCTTTCTTAGATCACATTTAGAAATTTCATTAATTCATAGCATGTTTTTGTAGCTGCTTGTTTTTTTCTTCTTCAAAAATAAGGTCCTGCGTCTTAGACAGGACTGATCCAATTCCCAAAGGCTTAAAGATTTTAAATCTAAATCTTGTCCAGAATTACTTTAAATAAAAAATAAATAAATAAATCTAAACTTAATCTCCTGCCCTAATAAACCAACAAAAATTTAACGATAGAAAAAGGCGATAACTCAATTTCAACCTCGGTTTTCCTCCTTTCAGCATTCTTGTAAGGAAACTAATTCCTTATTAAGATGGAAATACATACAGTAAAATGTGACACACTTTCCAGTAGGTTATTCAGGCTTAGCCTAAATAGATGGTTGGTAGCGGGCTAACCGCTCTGTGAGGAACACTCCACTGACTCAGGGTTATTCTGGGGCTCCAGCTGCAGAAATGCTAGCTCTGATGGAAAGTCCACAGACTCATGGTCCCCGTTGTTTCCCCAGTTCTAATTACTCTGGTAGGAATGTGTGTGTGTGTCTATGTGTGTATGTGTGTTTTCATTTATGTGCCAAGAGCAGGAAGACAGTTATGTAAGCGAGGCTCATGCCATTTTCACATAAAAGTCTGAATCAAGAATCGGGAGAAATTTGAGCTCAGACAACCAGCACCCTCGGATGTATATCACTCTGTACAGTGTCAACAGAGAGTGAGCCGAATCTGAAGACATCCATAAACAGACGTCCCTCTCAGCATGACGGAAACAGCAGCATCGATGCAATAAACACGCTGATGATCATACCCTCGTGATGGCATTTAACTTACAGCATGTTCCTGGGAAAATGCCAAACCCTGACGTGTCGGCCCGTTGTCATGCTTCTGGAAAAATAACTTTTTCCAATTACTCAGGAGGTTCTGGTTTTCCAACTCAGGCAGCTACATGGGCCGGGTCAACACACTAACTGGGGAGAAGACAGAGATGAAGGAGGCAGCGGGGGTTAAAGGGGAAGTGATTTTCCATCCGGGTGATTCGCACTAGGTAGCAGCGAGCGGGCTGAAGCACTAACAGAAGCGTGCCAGTTCTTGCAGAATGTGGTTATTTCACACCTCCGCCACAGACGCCTGTGCTGACCCATATATAACCTGGACCCTGACGTCGCTGGGTTCTCTGCTCGTCACGTCAAAACTATTTAGGCTGAGTGGCAACACAGAAATAGCTCCACAGGAATCTTGAGGTTTAAGGATGTAAATATATGACTATATAATCTAATCACGTTGGACCCTTAGTCTTCTATCCTTTGGCTAAAGCCATGACAGATGGTTCCTCTCACTAATGAAAAGGTTGTTTCATGAGATATAAAACAAAGCCATGTTCAAATCAGTTCATTCTGGCCTTTGCTGCTAGAAACAGCATATAGTGAATAAACTGAAAAAGGTAAAGAACTGACATTACAAAGACTTTTTAAGGCTTTTCTGTTATTTGGTTGGGTGTTATCATAATCTGTATTTTGTTATTTGACACATTTGAAATAATTATTCATTAAGATTAGATAGATAGATAGATAGATAGATAGATAGATAGATAGATAGATAGATAGATAGATAGCTCCAACAGACAGACATTCATTGAACGTGACATAGTGAATTGTAGGGAGGAGACTGTAGAGGAATAATCGTAAAAGAAATCTAGGAATTCAACGCCGGACT